>JAJIBD010005432.1:0-52857 GCA_021461705.1 Cryptotis parvus
GTTTATCTTTTCTTCTAGTTGCTTTGTTAATGATGTTTCACCTTTGAAGATGCCTTTAGCTTCAATGTCGTGGAGGGGGTTTTTCCTATATTTTCTTCAATGTACTTTATGGATTCAAGTCTGATATTGAGATCTTTAGTCCATTTTGATCTGATTTTTGTGCATGGTGTTAGACACAGGTCCAAATTCATTTTTTTACATGTCGCTGCCCAGTTTTCCCAACACCACTTGTTGAAGAGGCTTTCCCTTACTCCATTTTAGACTCATTGCACCTTTATCAAAGATTAAATGATCATGTGTTTGAGGTTGGGTGTCAGGATACTCAATTCTATTCCATAGGTCCACGGGTCTGTTTTTATTCCAATACCATGCTGTTTTAATTACTACTGCCTTGTAGTACAGTTTGAAGTTGGGAAAGGTGATGCCTCCCATCTTCTTTTTCCTGAGGATTGCTTTAGCTATCCTTGGGGGTTTATTGTTCCATACAAATTTCAGGAGCGTTTGGTCAATTTCTTTGAAGAATGTCATCGGTATCCTCATAGGGACTGCATTGAATCTGTACAGAGCTCTAGGGAGTATTACCATTTTGACAATGTTGATTCTCCCCATCCATGAACAGGGAATGTGTTTCCATTTCCTTGTGTCCTCTTTTTATCTCTTGGAGCAGTGTCTTGTAGTTTTCTTTGTACAGGTCCTTTACATACTTGGGTAAGTTGATTCCTAGGTATTTGATTTTCTGTGGCACAATTGTGAATGGAATTGTTTCCTTAATATCCCTTTCTTCTGTTTTGTTATTTGTATATAGGAAAGCCACTGACTTTTTGGGTGTTGATTTTGTATCCTGCCACTCTACTATATGCGTCTATTGTTTCTAGGAGTTTTTTGGTAGAGAGTTTAGGGTTCTCTAGGTATAATATCATGTCATCTGCAAATAATGATAGCTTGACTTCTTCCTTGCCTATCTGGATGCCCTTGATGTCCTTTTCTTCTCTGATTGCTATGGCAAGTACTTCCAGTACTATATTGAATAAAAGAGGTGAGAGGGGGCAACCTTGTCTTGTCCCTGATCTCAGGGGGAAGGCTTTCAACTTTTCCCCATTTAGAATGATGCTTGCTGTGGGGTTTTGGTAGATGGCTGTAACTATCTTGAGGAAAGTCCCTTCAATTCCCATTTTCTGGAGCCGTTTTAATCATGAACGGGTGCTGGATCTTGTCAAATGCTTTCTCTGCGTCTATTGATAGGATCATATGGTTTTTATTTTTTCTCTTATTGATATGATGTATTATGTTGATTGACTTGCGAATGTTGAACCATCCTTGCATTCCCGGGATGAATCCAACTTGGTCATGATGTATAATCTTCTTGATGAGTCTTTGGATTCTGTTTGCTAGTATTTTGTTGAAGATCTTAGCATCCGTGTTCATCAGGGATATTGGTCTGTAGTTTTCTTTCTTTGTGTTGTCTCTCCCTGCTTTGGGTATCAGGGTGATATGTGCCTCGTAGAAGCTGTTTGGGAGTGTTTCTGTTTCTTCTATTTCCTGGAAGAGCTTGAAAAGGACTGGCAGTAGGTCCTCCTTAAAGGTTTGGTAGAGTTCACTAGGGAATCCGTCTGGACCTGGGCTTTTGTGTTTGGGCAGACTTTTAATTACTGTTTCTATTTCCTCGATGGTGATGGGTTTATTCAGGTATTGGAGGTCTTCTTGTTTCATCCGTGGGAGGTTATAGGACTTCAGGAATTGATCCATTTCTTCTAGATTCTCATGTTTCACGGCATACAGGCTCTCAAAGTAATCTCTGATTATCTTTTGGATTTCTGCGGTTTCTGTTGTGATGTCACCCTTTTTATTTCTGATTCTGTTTATTTGGGTTTTCTCTTTCCCTGTCCTTACAAGTCTTGCCAATGGTTTGTCAATCTTGTTTATTTTTTCAAAAAACCAGCTCTTGGTTTCATTAATCTTTTGGATTGTTTTTTTTGGTTTCCAACTCATTGATTTCCCTCTCTAAGTTTTATTATTTCCTTTTTTCTGCCTGGGTTGGGCTCCTTTTGTTGGTCTTTTACTAATGTCTTCAGCTGTGTAGTCAGGTTATTTATGTGGGCCCTTTCTTGTTTCCTGATGAATGCTTGCAGGGCTATAAACTTCCCTCTTAACACGGCTTTTGCCGTGTCCCACAAGTTCTTATAAATGGTATCTTCATTTTCATTTATTTCCAGAAATCTTTGGATTTCCTGTTTGATTTCTTCTATGACCCATTTGTTGTTCAGCAGTGAGCTGTTCAGTTTCCAGGTGTTTGGTTTGACTCCCTGTTTTTTGCATACGGTTAACTTCCCTTTTCAGTGCATCATGGTCTGAAATGATAGTTGACACAATTTCTATCTTTTTAATTTTATTGAGGTATGCTTTGTGGCTCAGCATGTGGTCTATCTTGGAGAATGTTCCATGTGCACTAGAGAAAAATGTGTATTCAGCTTTTTTGGCATGAAAAGCCCTGTATATATCCACTAGCTCTCTTTCTTCCATTTCTTCCCTTCAGGTCCACTATTTCCTTGGTGAGTTTCAGTCTTGTTGATCTATCCATCATTGATAGAGCAGTGTTGGAAGTCTCCAACTATTATTGTGCTACTGTCAATGTCTTCTTTGAGGTCTCTTAGCAGTTGTTTTATGTATTTTGCTGACCCCTCATTGGGTGCATATATGTTTAGTAGTGTAATTTGTTCCTGGTGTACATACCCCTTAATTAATAAGAAGTGGCCTTCGTTGTCCCTTCTAACCTTTTTAAGCCTGAAGTCTATATTATCTGATACTAATATGGCCACACCAGCCTTTTTGGAGGAGTTGTTTGCATGGAGAATGGTCTTCCAACCTTTGACTCTGAGTCTGTGTTTGTTCTGCTTATTCAGATGCATTTCTTGTAGACAGCAGAATGTTGGGTTCAATTTTTTAATCCATTTTGTCACTCTGTGTCTCTTAATTAGTGCATTTAGACCATTGACATTGAGAGAGATTATTTTCATTGGATTTTGTGCCATCTTTCTTTTTGTGTTTGTTGTGCTTATGGGTTTGGTCGCATTAGAGTAGACCCTTCAGTCCTTCTTTTAAAGTTGGTTTTGAGTCCATGAAGTTCCTGAGTTGTTGCTTATCCATGAAGTTGTGTATCTTTCCTTCATATCTGAATGTGAGCCTGGCCGGATAAAGAATTCTCGGTGAAGCCTGCAGTTCATTGAGCCTTTTCGCAATATCCCACCATTGTTTTCGGGCTCGGAGTGTTTCATCAGAGAAGTCTGCTGTAAATCTTAGAGATGTTCCTTTGTATGTGATTTCCTTCTTTGATCTTGCTGCTTTCAGTATTCTATCCCTATCTATAGTTTTTGTCATTTTTATTAAGATGTGTCTTGGAGTATTCTTGTTGGGGTTTCTTTTTAGCTGGTATTCTACGGGCCTCTTGGATCTTGAGGCAAGCATTCTTTAGTTCCGGGAACTTTTCAGCAATTATGGCTTTGACAGTTTCTTCTTCATCAGGGTTTTCTTCTTGCCCTTCTGGGACCCCAATGATCCGTATGTTGTTTCTTCTGGCTTCATCCCGATTATCTCTTGTTGTCTGTTCGGTAATTGTGAGCCTTTTTTTCTATCTTCTGGTGTTGTGTACAGAATCTTTGGAACTCGTCTTCGAGATCACTAATTCTTTCTTCAGTAGCTATTATTCTGCTATTATGGCCTTCCACTGTGTTTTTTTATTTCATTTACCTCATTTTTAATACCTGTCATTTCCCTTTGCATTTTCCTCACTTCTGCTATCATGTCCTCTTGTATTTTATTGATTTTGCATTCCATTGCTTCTTTGAATTCCTTTTGAATCCTTAACAGTTCTTTCCAAAATTCTTTTTCAGATAGGTTATGCAACTCATTGGTATTGCTAGACTCATCTGGACCAGTGACTTCACTCACAGAGCTTGATGGAATTTTATGCGTTGCTTTACCATTATGACTATTGTAGGTTGCAACTGTGAGTTCTTGGGTGACTAGATAGTACAGTTAGTAGGTGTCTGGTCTGTTTGAAGAGTTTGGGTGGGTAGCAAGGATGTAGGAACCAAGGTTCACTGGTACCTCATGCAAGGTAGGTAGTGAGAGGGTCGCGGGGACGCTTAGCTGGCCCGCGCGGTTTTGAGTTTTGGGATGTTCCCAGAAGCTCAGGGCGCACGGGTCGGGTGGTCGGGGCTGGAACCAAGGCACTTTGCCTTGGTTCCCGTTGATGGA
The DNA here is from genome assembly GCA_021461705.1 of Cryptotis parvus. Taxonomy (NCBI): domain Eukaryota; kingdom Metazoa; phylum Chordata; class Mammalia; order Eulipotyphla; family Soricidae; genus Cryptotis; species Cryptotis parvus. Next base: position 4,255 of record JAJIBD010005432.1, read on the forward strand.
GTTTCCGCCTCTTCCCTGGGGCAGCTTGGGGTCCACGGAGACGCAAGAATTACACACACACACCTGTGGGGGAGTGGAGGCGCTTCCCGGGAACTCAGGGCGCACAGGGTCAGGGTCGAAGTCCGGGCTGGAACCAAGGCACTTTGCCTTGGTTCCCGTTGATGGAGTTTCCGCTCCTTCCCTGGGGCAGCTGTGGGGGAGTGGAGGCGTTTCCTGGGAACTCAGGGTGCACGGGTCGGGGTCGATCGGGCTGGAACCAAGGCACTTTGCCTTGGTTCCTGTTGATGGAGTTTCCGCTCTTCCCTGGGGCAGCTTGGGGTCCGCGGAGATGCAAGAATTGCACACACACCTGTGGGGGAGTGGAGGCGTTTCCCGGGAACTCAGGGCGCACGGGTCGGGGTCGGTCGGGCTGGAACCAAGGCACTTTGCCTTGGTTCCCGTTGATGGAGTTTCCGCTCTTCCCTGGGGCAGCTTGGGGTCCGCTGGAGACGCAAGAATTACACACACACCTGTGGGGGAGAATGGAGGCGCTTCCCGGGAACTCAGGGGGCACGGGTTGGGGTCGATCGGGCTGGAACCAAGGCACTTTGCCTTGGTTCCCGTTGATGGAGTTTCCGCTCTTCCCTGGGGCAGCTTGGGGTCCACGGAGACGCAAGAATTACACACACACCTGTGGGGGAGTGGAGGCGTTTCCCGGGAACTCAGGGCGCAGGTCGGGTCGGACACCGGCTGGAACCAAGGCACTTTGTCTTGGTTCCCGTTGATGGAGTTTCCGCTCTTTCCTGGGGCAGCTGTGGGGGGACGACAATTCTTTAAATTAGTATTGGGCAGGGAAATAGTGGATTTTTTTTCCCATAGGGACTTGATTGACAGGTTACAATGTCCTGATAAGTTGGGGTAGAGGTAGTAGAGCAGATAGGGCACTTGTGTTTCCACACAGCCAACATAGCTTCTTCTCTTCCACCCCATATGATCCTTCAGTTTGCCAGTAGTGATCCCTACCCACGGAGCTAGAGAAAAAACCTTTGATTCTTCTTTTTAGAAATTAAATGAGAAATATATGATAATATAATTTGTTTGAACTCTCGACTAAATCTATACAAGTCTATCATTTTTTAAAATGTTCATGGAATGAAACATGAAACAGATAAACTCTCAATGAATAGCAATGACCTCATATCAGTCTGCCAGTTACTGAGCTGAGATAGTTTATGTATGACCGGAATCCAGTCTGTCTGTGTAATACAAATAGTTTGAAGATGTGGGTCAGAGCAAAAACTACAAAACTATTTACAACAAAATACACTTCAGTAGGAGAACAAGCAGTATACTATAACTAAAAATCACAGTGATAAGTGGTCTGATCTAAATAAGATTAGTCATAGTTATCACATTGTTGCTTGCAAATGTTGGAAAGGCAACAAATCCATATTTTTAAATATCTGAACCAAATGTGAGAATGCACTTCTAGACCTAAAAAATGCTTCCATTTTGTGGATCATGTTTCAATGATCCTCAGTGATTTGACTTCTTTACAACACATTTTGTCAGTGGTGATGTCTTCTGAGGACAGAACCTTCTGACATAAGCCTCCCACGTCTCTATCAGGCCCCACATGTGCATTTGCAGATATCCTCAGATCTAAAGCACTTTGTGAGATAATCATTTGGTCATTGCTGGTTGAAAGTGAGAATCCTAGATCAGAACCACTTCTTCCAAATACTAGCAGGGGAACATAGTAATCACACAATCTAGGAAGGGTTTTCAACTCCTCTAAGGCTTCAACTCAATTATCTTAAAAATAGAATACTAGAGACCAGAGAAATAATACAGCAAAATACAGCAGGAAGAGTGATTTCCTTGTATGTGGCTGACCCGGTTCAATCTCTGGCATCCCATACGGTCCCTGATCAGTCTAGGGTGATCCCTGAGTGCAAAGCCAGGAGTAAGCCCTGAGTAGCTCTGGGTGTGGCCCAACACCATTACTCTCTCTATCCCCTGCACACACACACACACACACACACACACACACATGAAAAATAATGGAATCACAATACTATAATCTTCTCAAAGTTTGCAAAAATTAAATGAGATGATATAGAATGAAGTGAGATGATATATAAGAATCGCTTAATCAAAACAGTCCCCGTTATATACATTAAGCCCTTTATTATAGACTTGAGACATTTTACTAAGTACTAACCTTGTGTCAAGAACTATGGTAGAGTCAAAGGATGGAAGAATGGACAAAGTGACAGATCTGAGAACTGGCCTCCAGGACCGAAGTTTACCAGGGGGTGGGGGAAGAGGGGGAACCGGTAAATGTGAGGAGATGGACCTCTTTACACTGCGGGAAGAAGTTGATCTCTAGGTGTGGTGTAGAATATTGTAGGCATAAAACCGAAGCACGCGGCCTCAATGAAACTCCAGGAGGAAAAGGAAAGAGCAGGGCCAGAGTGATAGTCCAGCGGGTAGGGTTTTGCCTTTGCATGCTGTTGACCTGGATTCTATCCCCGACATCCCAAATGGTCCCCTGAGCACGGCCAGGAGTAATTCCTGAGTGCAGAGCCAGGAGTAACATCTGAGCATCGCCAGGTGTGACCCAAAAAAGAAAAAAAAGAAATGGAAAGGATGTTTGCAGGGATAGGGCAACCGGAAGAACCAAATTACAAAGCACGTGTATTTCACGAGCTCTGTAGCAGCATAGCTATGAAACTGGATGCCGGTACTCTGAGTGCTCATACCTCACATGGAATTGCATTTATTTGATGTTATCTGCCTCTCTGAATCTGGAAAACGTCCTTCGCCTGACACTTGCTTTGAAGGCCAAGGGAGAAAAGTTAGAGTTGGGAACACTAGATGGCGCCATTTATGAAAAATTAACCTGGAGAGTTTCTGTTACTAAGAATCACAAACCTTTCACAGCAATGACTTGGCTTTTTGATTCAAGCTGTTCATTTTTCTTTGGTTTGCTTGTTTTCATTGTTTTTAAGAAAAGTTAAAAAAAAAGAAAAAGAGACAGAAAGATGAGTCAATGTTTTCCTCTTTTTTTTTTTTTTTGGGTTCATTGGGCATTCAGATATGTGTTTCAGTTGGCCAACGTGACCTAGGAAAGAGATGAATATGGAAAACAGGGCCAAGGATCTTGGAAAGAAACTCATTTGCAGTTTCTGCCACCTCAGTACTATTTATTCTAGATATGGTCATGCTATTTTATTTATATATTCGTAATAAATATATGAATATGCCCTCTATCCAGTGTTTTACATAAGAGATAATCTCCAAAGAAGGGATGAGTCCTTGGCATAATCCTTTGTTTATACCTACAATAGGGTGTGGCACCACCTTCTGCAAGCTGTTCTTTGTTGACAGGACACTCACTCCCTGTCACAGATAGGATTATTTGGTGTATATAAGGGGACACTTGAGGCACATGCCCTTTTTTCCTCTCTTCTCCTTCTCCCCTCTTTTCCTCCCCTTCTTTCGGGTAGGACCCCTCTTGGGTGAAATCCTCTCTCTTTGGTGGGAGACTTGGTCTCTCTTGTTCCCAGTGCAGGGTACAGAATTACAGTTTAAAATCTTGACATGGAGGGGACGGGGCGATAGCCCAGCGGGTAGGGTGTTTGCCTTGCACACGGCCGGCCTATGCTGGCCCGGGTTCAATCACTGGCACCCCATATGTTCCCCTGAGCACCGCCAGGAGTAATTCCCTGAGCGCAGAGTCAGGAGTAACCCCTGAGTGTCCCCAGGTGCGACCCCAAAAGAAAAAAAATAAATAAATAGATAAATAAATAAATAGATAGATAAATAAATAAAATCTTGACATGGAATCTCTTATTATAGTTTGCTACAGCTTAGTGAGGTAATTACGTTTTTGGTCCTGATTTGGAGATGAGAAAGCTTAAAAACTTAACAAACACATACGTATATAAATTAGCAGTCTTTAAATATATAAAAAAGGAATCAGATTTTAAATTTCACATTTATGTCTGTCTGAATTGAATGACATTTCAGTCATTTTATTGTACAGTTGTTTATTACAGACTAACTACTTGATCTCTATGAAATGCATAATTTTGACATTTGAACAATAGCATGCAGTTAATTGCGCATAACAGAAATGGTTTGATTTACAGATGGCAACCAAGCTATTCAAAAAATTCAGTCTTAATATTTCAAGAAAATTCTTGGTATTTTTTGACTTTGTTAAAACAGCAAAGTTGGTTAGTACTACCAGGTTTATTTTATGGTTGTTTTAATTACTGTTTTACATGATCTTGAACCTGTTCTTGGCAAAAGAAACTCAGACATACTTCTGAATAAAATTATTTAGTTTTTCATATTTTTAGAGAATAGTAATTGAAGAAATAACAAAAAAGAAAAAAAACAAGAATCAATTTGTTTTTTTTAAATACGTCTATACATTTCATGTTACAAATTCTATGTAAAACGCTAAAAAATGAAACACCTTTCATACCTGAAATTTCTTAGTTATGTTGTAAGTAATTGCTCTGAATTTTTACAAAATTTGCATTTTAACATTTTACATTTTAATTCCTAGAAGGTGGTAAAGTCACTTTAAATAACATGACTGTTTTGAAATTTTAATATGTAGTAATACTAATGTTTAAATTAGGGCACCATTATTCAAATTAAACACCTATAAAATTATGAGAAAATTTACTAATGTGGACTTTTTTGTCATAGAAGAGTGAGGAAGAGCACAACCCTACTCAATTAGAATATTTTATATTCCAGATGATTTATCATTTACACACATATTAGGGTTTTAATTTTAAAAAGAAGATAAAAGTAGATCTTTTTATGAAAAATTTGAGTATCACTCTATTAACAAGACTTATTTAAAATGTATTTCGTTGTGATGGTTTTGTTCTCAATGTAGAAAATTGTGAAAATGGGAAAATGTTAATAAAATCTGAATTTTGTTTTCTAGTCACAGAGTCCACAAAAGTATTGTGCATATTCAGTGTACTTTATGCAGTTTCTTGATATATCAATTATAATGTGGCAAAATTGATGTACAGGCATATAAACACAAACACACACTGCTCAAATGCACACCTGTATATCTCAAAGTTGGAATAGCACTGAATAGAATAATTTTGATTCTCTAGACTTTTTAAACTTAACATTATTTTGTGGGTGTGTCCCAGTGGCTATAGACACTTTCACAGAAACTTCTTAGTGTCCCAGTGGCTATAGACACTTTCACAGAAACTCCTCAGTGCTCCTATGGTAATGTTTATTGAAAGAGTTCCAGTATGAATATTTCTTAGGTTGTTTTTGAATATATCCCATAATAAATAGCTGCAACACAAATCATGCATGTGTTTAATCATTTTTCAGATTCTTTCTTTTGATTGAATTCTTATAGATGAAAATATAGAATCACAAATTGCAATCTGTTTCAGGATTCTTTTTATACATAAGCATATGAAACTAATTTTCAGAAAATATGAAGCTATTTTAATTTCTACTGGTAATTTGTTCAACTTCCTTGGACAACACACACTGAACACTTTTACAATTTTTATTTAAAATTTCTTTATTTCGTGTTGAAAAATATAGCATTGCACTATTTTTATTCCCACATCTGATTACTGGTGAGAATGAACAGTGTTCAGAAAAATTTCAGTGTTTTTATTTTTTGTTTCTTTTGTCCATTGGCTATTCATGTTCCTTTTTAAGGCACTGTATTGAAATGAATAAAAGCAGCATCTAAACAACATGGTTGCCACACAACTACCAATCAGCTGGTAGCAGCTCAACTCTTTTGTTTAGAATATGAATAATGTACAAAAGAATTCTGAAAAAAATAGTACCTCTAGGGTAGAAAACTGATGCTAATCATATCATTGTTTTTCAAGAAAATAAGGCCTACTTTGAAGTATTTTTTGCTACTTCCCTTCAATTCCCTGGGCTAAATTTTGTTTTGGCAAGGTTTATTCAGTTAACTTTGGTGTGTTTAATACTTATCTAGTCTTTCTACTTTCTTCAAAGCTGCTACCCATTTAATTCATATACTTTTGAGTCTCTGAGTTGATTCATCTCTGTCAAAATGTGCTTCATAATTTAATTCACCATATAAACAAAGTCTGTTTTTGTGGCGTAACTATTGTTTTAGAAAAAGCAGGTTTTATATGGGAGACTTTTAGTAATATGTATATGTGCACATGTATGAATATGCATATATTGATATGTACATAGATATACATATTGATATGTATATATGTGGGAGCACACATAATTGCAAATTTTAATCACTATTTCTCATTTATATGGTAGAATGTAAAAAGAAAAAACTTCTGAGTTTCATCTTCATCTGGTTATGTACTTTCATAATTGATGTTGGCTACTGTTCATTTATATATAACTAAGATATAGACATGTTCAATTATAACATCATGTTCTGTCATTACAATATACACATGTATCATTTGAATCACTTGTCTTCCCTGTTGCTCATCGATTTGTTCCAGCGGGCACCAGTAACATCTCCATAAGTCCTGTCACAAGCAAGTGTAGCCCGAGGACATCTGTGCACTCCAGGAACACTCCAAGAGCCTCAAACCATTCCTTTAGGTCATGGGAATGAGGTCTATAATTGTTACTCATTTTTGGCATATCAAATACGACATGGGTAGCTTGCCAGGCTCTGCCATGTGGGTGGTATACTCTCTGTAGTAGGCTCTCAGTTTGTGCTTTTACTAATGAACTGCAACAGGGAGAGATTGGCTTATCTCTTGGTGGAGCTCTGATGAGCTGTGGAGTCAGTTGTTGAAAATGGCAATCCTCATGGTGTGGGGGGTTCCTCTGGCTTCTAGTGAGGATCTATTAGGATGGTGGGCCAGGCTAGAACTCGCCTTCCCTCCCAGACGCCTCGTGATTAGCTGAGCACAGGGAGAGCCGACAGCAGCTCTGCCCGCATGTATCTGTGTCTGGTATTCACAAGAACTTATTTAAGTATACTTGTTTTTATTTTTCGACTAAAACTGGCAGTTCTTAGGGATTACTTCTGGCTCTGCACCCAGTAATTACTCCTGGGTGTGTGTGCTTAGGGGCCCAGGTGGGATGCTGGAATTTGAACCCAGGTAAGCTATGTGCAAGGTAAATGTCCTATACATATACTATTTCTCATTATACTATCTTTTACTTTAAACTGAAAATAATTTTCAGTTTAAACTAAATTTTCAGTTTAAAATTTGTGAAAGTACATAAAAAATACTTAAATGATCTTTTACTTTTGCTGTGACCAGCAGGTAATGAGGAGTAATTAAAAAATTGTCTAGGAATATTTCTTGTCATCTCAGAGTGAAATATGAAATCAGAAGAACCTGAACTTTTCCATAATCATGGTTTTGTATCACATTAGAATTGGATAACCAGTGCTGGAATATTAGTGTAGAAAGCAAAACTCTATAGAGGTTAGATTTGATTTGAATTGAAATATTCAAAAGAACATAAAAGTAGGGATGGTGTTTCTGCTGCGTATTTTTGGTTTCCCAGAGTAGATTCCCAGGAGTGGTATGGCTGGGTCAAATGGGAGTTCAATTTCTACTCTTTGGAGGAATGTCCATATTGTTTTCCAAAAAGGCTGTACCAGCCGGCATTCCCACCAACAATGGATGAGTGTCCCCTTTTTCCCACATCCACGCCAGCACTCTGGAAGCAACCAGAGTGCCCGAAAATCGATGATTGGATAAAAAAGCTTTGGTACATCTACACAATCTATGCAGCTGTTAGGAAAAATGAAGTTATAAAATTTGCCTATAAATGGATGGACATGGAGAAGATTATGTTGAGCGAAATTAGCCAGAAGGAGAGAGACAGATACAGAATGACTGCATTTATCTGCATAACATAAATATATATGTACATATTATGATACCAATATCCAAGGTCAAGTGAAACATATATCAGGAGGTCTTGTCAAAGGTGGAAATTATCATAAACGTGTGGGAGTCAGAGGCTAGGTAAGACAGAAAATGGAACAATGTGCTAACAATTGTCAAGGGTACTAATGCCAACCTAGAACTGAGCATTAAATAGAGGCAAAAAGATACACATGACAACCCTTTAATGTATGTTCTGTAATCCATAGTCTGGAGGGGAAGGAAAAGAGAAAGAGAGAGAAATGGAAAGAAATAAAGAAGCTGCCATGGAGGAGGGCTGGGGGAGGGAGGAGGGAACCGGGGACGTTGGTGGCGGGATGGGTGCTGGATCACTGTATGACCAAAACCCAAATATGAACTTTTTAATTGTATATCTTTGTAATTGTAAAATAAAAAAAAAAAAGAAATATTCAAAAGATCCCTTATAATTTTTCTTACTCCAGTAAAAGAAACAAGGAGATTATCATGGATTGTAGGTGGATTTATTTTATTGTTTCAAGGATTATACAGTTATATCCATGTTTTATGACATAAAGATGACAAATAAATATATAAAATTAGGTGACAATACTGTTCAAAACATTTAGGCTACCAGCTTTGACTTGACACCAAACAGATCAATATCTGCCTAACTAGGACATATATGAAACTTCTTTTTGCATATTGCAAATTACCAAAACACTGTTTACAGAATACATATTTTACTAAATATGAGAAAAATATCAATATGATATTACTGGACTCCTGAGTTTTCTTTTTTTTTTACAAGTTAAACTTTGATTTATTTTCATTTCACCCACAGCAATTACCAGAGTTGTTAAAACATCAAAATTACATCTCATTCATTCACCCAGAGGCTGTGTAGAGCCTTAAAACTATGTTGCGCTCCAAATTTTGTGGTCATCTAAAATGTATTTCTTTTTTTAAAAATTTTTTTTATTTTTACAATTACAAAGATATACAATTAAAAAGTTCATATTTGGGTTTTGGTCATACAATGTTGCAGCACCCATCCCGCCACCAGTGCCCATCTCCCACCACCAACGCCCCCGGTTCCCTCCCTCCTCCCCCAGCCCTCCTCCATGGCAGCTTCTTGATTTCTTTCCATTTCTCTCTCTTTCTCTTTTCCTTCCCCTCCAGACTATGGATTACAGAACATACATTAAAGGGTTGTCATGTGTATCTTTTTGCCTCTATTTAATGCTCAGTTATAGGTTGGCATTAGTACCCTCGACAATTGTTAGCACACTGTTCCATTTTCTGTCTTACCTAGCCTCTGACTCCCACACGTTTGTGATAATTTCCACCTTTGACAAGACCTCCTGATATATGTTTCACTTGACCTTGGATATTGGTATCACAATATGTACCTATATATTTATGTTATGCAGATAAATGCAGTTATTCTGTATCTGTCTCTCTCCTTCTGGCTAATTTCGCTCAATATAATCTTCTCCATTGGACTCCTGAGTTTTCATTCATTCTCCACTGGCTTCAGAGATAAAAGGGAACTCGTTTCCTGATACTGTTAGGGACCCCAGTGACTCCCCAACAACATTACATATTATTTCATTATATTTCCAGCTCTTTGGAGTGTCTTCCCCAGGGCATTATTATTTTTTTAATCTTAATTGCTTTCTCTTTAGATTTAGCCTTCTGGAACTGTGAGTTACCATGACTGAATTACCATGACTGAGTTACATGAATACCCTATACGCTTTTCTCACTGTCCAGAGCTTCACTATTTTCTCCTGACTAATCTACATCATCTAAAAATGCTATATGTTTCTGTTTGATAGTCTAATTATATTAATTGGTTTGGATGGTTGTTGTAGGGCAAACGAATCTCTCTCTGCAAGAGTATGATCCATACGTTTAAAATTCCTCAAAGTATTTCATGAAGAGTGTGCAAGGAGAACACTATTAGTATCACTGTGTCTTTTTGTTTGGGATGTCTCTCAAATGTTCTTTCGCAGTTGGGGCAGAGGTGACTTCTTGACCAGCCTGACATGGTGTCTTAGTGTTGTGCTCTGATGATGCTTGGTCTCCAGGCATCTTGATTATAGGGAATCAAAGTGCGAGAGCTAAAGAGATTGATTAAAGAGTACATGTCTTGCTAGTGGGGCTCTGAGTTCAGTGGCTGGTACCACATGATCCTATGAACACTGCTAGGGGCAGTTTGCCTACATTCTATCAGGACTAGCCCCTGAGCAATTCCTGGTGTGACCCAAGAGGTTCAGATAGACTTTATGCTGTATGCATTTCAATCATTTGACATTTCATATTGTGTTGGATGGCAGGGACTAGATAGCTTGGAATCTTTGCTGTTTAAGCTACTTATAGTCTAAGCTGTTTACATGTCCTTTAGCCAGGGTTCATGCTAATGAGATTTCTCTTTTGTGTAAATATTGATGAAGAGTGTGGCACTTAAAGGAGTCATTTTGACTCTGAATTAATAACTTTTGAAATATTATTATGATCTATACTATGATTTCAATGTTATCATGATTGGGCACAATTCTTTATACCCACTGATCCCAGTGTGGAACAGTTAGAATTTACTAGGAGACCACCACCCTGGCTACATTGAGACTACCATTTAAGATCAAAGGAGGGATCATACTAGTTTGCCTTCAACCAGGTAAGCATGATCCTTTCAGTAAACAGGACAAGACACACAGAAGCAACCTAATGCAGAATAGAAATAAGAAGGACCTGTGAGTACCATCTAGATTGCATGAACTCCATGAAATCATGATGCGTTTTTTTCCCCCATGAATATACATCTTCTAGTAAGATGTATTTCTTTATACCAGCCCTCTCTCTGTCTCCAGTATTTTGGCATAAGAGACAATCCCCAGAGAAGGACTAGGCCCTGGCATTATCATTTGCTTAGACCTGAAACAGTTGTGGTACTACTATACATCTACTCCTAAAAGCTGATTTATTGATCATTGTTTGCGCTACCCTCCCTACAAAAGGATTATGGCTTTTGGGTACATATAAGGTACTGACTTGGGGTAGAGCCATCCACTTTAATGGGAAACCTGGGCCCGAGTGCAGGATTGGAATTCTAACTAAAAGCTACAGGTCTGGGGAATCCCATTAGCTTGGAATGTAGTGGCAGAGCTTGCTCTATCACTGATAATAAAAGCCATTTGGAGCTGCACTGGACTCCTGGGTTTTCATCCATTCTCCACCAGCTTTGGAGGTAGAAGGGAACTTGTTTCGATGTTGTTGGTGGCCCCAGTGGCTCTCCAACAATATTGCATATTATTTCATTATATTTTCAGCTCTTTGGAGCGTATTCCCCAGGGCGTTATTATTTTTTTAATCTTATTTAGATTTCTCTTTAGATTCAGCCTTCTGGAACTGTGAGTTACTATCAATGGTCTTGGTCTAAATGATGAACTCAGATAGTCTCTCACCCTGTCCATTCCATTCTAGGTCATGGGTCTCGATATGGAGTTCTTTGGTGATCTTCTTGGTCCTATCTTGGCATTAAAATCCCTGGCTATGATCTTGTAGAAGGTGTGATCTTCTTTATTGCACTCCTCCAGTTCCATGTAGAATTTTTCAATTTCTTTCTTATACGTGGATGTTGGTGTATAGAAAATGAAGATAGAAACTGCTGGCAGTGGGCCACATCTCTTCAAGTGTAATAGTCCTATCTGGATCGTTAGGCATTCAAATGAATCAATGCTCATGGCCAGGCTGTTATTGACAAGGACACTGACACCACTGAAGCCTATTTCATCGCACGTCCAAGGAACAGTTCTTCTCCAGTGTCAAAAATGGCATGATGCTATTAACGCCTTCTCATCTCAGTCAGACCAATGACGTCATACTTGATCTTTCATGCTTGCACCATCAGGTCCTCGATATATCCTTCTGATGACAGCGTACGTGCATTGAAAGTACTGATAGTCATTTTAGTCCTTCATTTTGGCAGTCTAGTTTGGCTCTGACATTTTATCAGCCTCTCCTCCTTGCTCCTCCTTCTTAGTGCTGCCATATTTACAACTCTTTCAGGGTTGGGGAAATAAACATTGTTTTCACTGATTTGGGCATATTGAATAAACATCGGACAGAATGCCAGGCTCTGACGTGTGGGTGGTATGCTCTCAGTAGCTTGTCGGGTTCTCTTACAGGGGTGGGTAGAATATTCTTGGCAATTTAGAGATAGATCCTTGGTAAAGAAGCTAGCAGCACCTGGCCCAGACAAAGTCTGACCCGAACACCTGAAGAATCTGCCATCAGTACTCATCAATACACTGGCTTGGCTCTTCACACGCTACTGTCTGCAAGGTGCCCTCTCAATGGGAAATTAGTAGGGAAGTTCTACTGTTCAAGAAGGGAGACATCCACAACATTGGCAACTATCGCCCCATCTTCCTGCTGTCCGTCATCTACAAGCTGTTCACTTGAGTCATCCTGAACAGGATTGGCAAAACATTAAATGAAGGACAACCATGTGAGCAAGCTGTCTTCCGAAAGGATTCAGCACAATAGACCATATCCACACAGTAACCAAGCTCATTGAGGTTTGAGGGAGTTCAAGATGCCGCTCTGTCTCACGTTCATTGATTTAAAGAAAGCCTTTGAATAATTATCATTATAAATAATAATAGATTATACGACCTTTGGAGATGATATGTAGGTCTTGATATCTTTCAGATCAAGCAAGACCAATACAGCATAACAAAAATTAAGTTTGTCAGTTAGTCGATGAAGAGTGTCTAGAGCAATAACATGCTTGAAAATCACATTATTAGGCATAAAGAATATCTTTGAATCTGTTGAGATCGAGTGGTCATCAAAGCCCTAGCCAAACAGGGCATTCAAACCCAATATATCAAGTTCCTTTGTTAGCTCTATTACGGATTCACCACCAGGATCTCACAATTCTACAAGAAAGTGATCATTGATGTCAAAAGAGGGGTTCGGCAAGGTGATACCATTTCAACAAAACTCTTCAGCGCTACCCTTGAGAACATCATGCGACAATTAGAATGGGAAGGAATGGGAGTGAAGACAGATGGTCGGCAACTACACCACCTTTGCATCACTGATGATATTGTTCTAATAACACCAAACTTTAGCCAAATGGCACAAATTCTGGCTGACTTTACTGAGGATGTGGAAAGGTAGGTCTACAGCTGAATCTCACAAAACAATGTTCATGAAAAACGAACTAGTTCCAGGGGCCCCATTCACTCTCAATGGAACAAACATCTCTGAATGCAGCAGATATGTGTACCTAGATCAAGAACTTAACATGATGATTGACCTAGCACCTGGGCTGTGCAGGAGGAAGAGAGCAACATGGAATGCCTTCAAGAGCATGAAGAAATAGCTAAAAGGACAAAGAACCTCTGGCTTTGGGCACATTTCTTCGACATTACTATTCTCCTTGTATTGACATATGCCTCAAAGCCCTGGACCCTGAGAAAGCAGAATTAGAACACTTTTCTGGTGTCCCAAAGATGAATGACAGAGTTATGCTTGGGATATCACGCCTCATTCAAGTGAGAGAAGGAATCGGGTTTCCGACCTCCATTGCCATTGAGAGTCAGGGACACTGTCTCGTTTGCCAAGGTGTTGAAAAACAGATGGGCTGGCCATGTAATGCAACTTGAGAAGACCATTGGACTAGAGCCATTACCGACTGGATCCCATGGGACATCAAAAGATCATGTGGCCGCCCACCTACAAGATGGTCAGACTCCATCAGCACCCTGAATGAACGGTTTGAGGCTCTTTGTATTCCTGGAGCATGCAGATGCCATTGGACCACACTGGCACATGACAGGGACAAATGGAAATGTTACTGGTGCCAGCACGAGTAAATCGAAGAATAACTGGATGTAATGATCAAATGATAAAACTACTATATATATTTGGCTCTCAGATACGGTAGGTTTAATATTTGAAGAGAAGCTTTCTTAGATAATAAAATGAAACAGTCTAGTCTAGCCCTAATTTATTTATTGTGTGTGTCTGCTTGAAATAATTCTTTGTTTGATCTATGAATTTGCCATGATTCTTTTTGGTAATACAAAAATACTGTAAATATGACTGCCAACAAAGTGTGAATATTGACAAAGATCAACCTGGGATTTATATTTTTTGGCAATAATCAAATTACTTAGCTTTGTTTACATGATAGGACTAGGTTGGAAAATGAAAAGTAGAAATATAATAATAATTTTAAGCAATAAATGAAAACATAGCAGCAATGTTCCTCTGGATTACTTAGGATTATGAGGAAACCAAGTATAAGTATTGATTATAGATATATAGCCATTGCCAACTGGATCACATGAGATGGCAAAAGATCATGTGGCCGCCCACTTACAAGATGTTCAGACTTTTTCATCAAGACCCTGAACAAAAGGTTTGAGGCTGTCGTATTCCTGGAGCAAGCAAATGCCATTGGGCTACACTGGCACGTGATAGGGTCAGATGGAAACGTTACTGGTGTTTGCTTGAGCAAATCGACAAATAAAGGGATGTCAAGTGATTGCTTTCTCCAGTCTTGTTTGGAAATCATCACTCCACTTTTCTTTAATCCTTTGGAAGTTGTTTAGCCATTGAGATGCAATTTGTCTGAGAGTCACCCAACTGTGGACCTTCTAACCTCAGTGTTGTCTTTCCATTTTAATTATCACTCACTTTCTGTCACTTGGTCTTTGGTCTCTTGAGCTGTGGATGCATATGCTTGAGAGAACCTCTCAGGGACCTGCCAGGCCTATCATTGGTGAACATACTACCCATGGAAACTCCAATCCCACTATGTCTTTATTTCTCCCATGTAGTTATTTTCATTATCCTGAAAGTCATGCAGTTTAAATTGAAGTTGCAGTCTTGAGTCTGATGAGAGGTTCTGATATTGAGGGTCAGTCTATGAGCTGAGCCAAAACAGCTCTGTATGAGTGCTTCTCCAAGATCTATCAAGGTAGTAATATATGACTCCTCTCTAGGTAATATGAAACAGACCAGGAGTGAATAGATGAGTCACATTTATGCCATTATCTCAGAAATACACACAATAACTGTAAGCTCCTATTCCTCCTGATGGAATAGAAATAGAGACATGTTACTAAATCAATCTGGAGCCATTTTGGTACTTGGTGTCCTTGGTAAACAAACCTTGATTCTGAGACTACACTAATAGTTCCACAGTTGGGTGGCTTTCCTTATTTTAGATTCTCCATTTTAAATACTGACTTGATTTACACTTTTCCTTTATCATATTTTATTTTCTTCAATATAGAAGGAAGAATTGGCTTTTATTTCTGACTTGGGGACTAAAAGAGATTTTCTTTATCATCTCTAGATGCATAACCAACTTAGTCTTTCACATTCTCATAAAATAAGAACACTTTTACTTAAATGGTGTCATTTAATTGGGAAACAAGTTTTATTGGGCAGATAATTCAAATGACTTGGGACCCAAGTTGGGGACTGGATTTCATCCTTTTACCACATGGTCCCTCAAGCACTTTCTGAGATGAGGCACATCCCAAGCATCACTGAGCATGCCTCCACCCCACCAGAAAGGGTAAAAGAAGAAACTGCTGAAATGTTTTCATAAGTAAACCCTAGGTCCCATTCTAGATTTGTAAGTCACCATCATGGAAATTCCTACTCAACAGGATTTCCACATTTATGGTTTTAGAAAAATGTATTATTCTTTTTAATGTAAGTGATATTCCCTCTTTCACTGCATGAATTACAGGCATACAATTTTTTTTAAATATTAATAAAAGGAACAAAAATACATACAAGAAAAAAAGTTTTAAATGTTAATAGAAAGGAACAAAAGCATCATACAAGAGAGAGTGCTATATTCATATGAAAACAATTAGAAAAAATATTAATGACTAAAGTCATATTGTAAACAATAATGAGCTTAAAAATACAAGGTTACAAAAACAAGATTAAAAATAAATAAATAATAACAACTTGTAGATAATGACTTTTACTGTAAATATAATGATTGATTCTTCTCGAATATACCACCACAATCATCATGAAACATTCAGCTAATCAGAGTACAAAATATGCTATTGATGAAAAGAAAAATGTCAAACTTGAGTATGATCCTATTTCTTTTTCCCCTCTCACCTTTCCTTTTGTTGTTATTATGGTGCCCAGGACTTGCACACACGTGACAGTAGGGTTAGGGGTTAGGTAAGGACCCACACTTGTAGTTCAGGATAGGTGCTATACTATGGAATCAGGTCTTGGGCCCCTAGTCCTGCTTCTTTCTTCATGGATGTTTTGAAAAAAGGTGATAGGATTTCAGAGTTCCCAGGAAGAGTGAAAAATCATTGAGCATAATTTTTTAGATTTGTAATTTAAGTGAAAAGTCTAGTGAGGTCATGGCTTATTAAATTATAAACAACTAGATTAGATTATTTTCCATAATGAAAACTTTTCAGAGAAAAATTCACCAGAGGAAAATTACTTAGCATGGCCAGAAGGAAACCTCCGAGTGGGCGGCTGCCGAAGGTTGTGTGCCTTGAGGGTTGCGGGGAGGAATTCTCCCTGGCTTGTTCCTGGGCGATATACTTCAGGGAAAAACACTCCATGATCTTTTTTTACTTGAAATATTGAAGAAACAAAAGAAAGCCAGGGTGACTGGATGGTCACAAGAGAGATGAAAGAGGAATAGGCTGAGGAGAGGAGTGATCAAGGCAAATCTGTTAGAGCTGGCAAGACATTTGGATCTTATTTACTTTCAATGAAAAGCTATCAGAGGTTTTTACATATTTGCATGTATTTATGCAAATCTAAGTCTTGACACATTTAGAAATGTTTAGTAAGCATCTCTTGTAGGTCCAGAACTATTTGTGCATAATCTTTGTAAGTAGAGATGAATAATATAGGGCCACTTTTCTTCTGAATATCTCACAATATTTTACATTCATTAGTTGTGGGGTCACACTTGGAAGTACTCAGGGATGACACTTAGCTTTGTATGTTTGAGTTCACACTTTGTGATGGTGATGCTCAGGGGACCATATATTCCTGGAGTTTGAACATGAACATCATGCCTGCAAAGTATGCATTGTAACCCCTTGAGCTATCTCTTCAGACTCCCTAAACTTACAATCTACTGGTGAAATCTGTGCTTTAGCAATGGTATCTATGTTGCAATAGATATGAAGTCTTTCACCTTATGAGTCAGGGATATGTTCTGACTTTCTTTTCTATATTCCCAGCATATACCAAAATGTCTGGCACACAGCGCTCTATGAAACTGTTAAAGGGAGCAAAGGAAGAGAAAATAAATGGCTAGATAGATCCTTAAGTAGCTGTACTTGGGGGTATGGGGTTTTAGATTTCCTATTTGCACTCTGTGCAAAGGCAGAACATTTGTCTATTCCTCTGTTCTCGGTGGATAAATAATTTCCGGCCCCTACTAAGGTGTTACCATTAAAGACCACAAATTTTCATGGTAACTGTCGACAAAGTGATCACACATATTCCACAAGGGAAATGAATTAAGTCAGTAAGCTTGTCTGGAGCTGGGGTGACATATAAAAGCCCCACAAGCCCTATATATTTGCTTTGCAGGTTACTATAAAATGCCAACAAGCTTGATGGCAGCTTTAGCATAAAAAGTGTTGGGTGAAGATGGTCAGGTGAAGGGACAATGTACACATTTGGGTACTCAGTAGATACTGTCATTGACTGGCATTATCAAAGAGGGTCAGGAAGGCTGGGAGGAAGGTTTGAGCATTGCAGGGAACATCTTGGAAACTTGCTTCCATGTTCTGGAGAAGTCATCCAAGGAAAGGAAGTACTTATGAACTGCTCTGAACCTCCCCTCAAGAAACCTAGTACCAGGATGGCAGTGCCCTTGTTTGTGAGCAAGTTAGTGTGATTTTCATTAGCTCAGAGGTAGCCACTCTATGGAAATATTTACCACTATTTCCTCCTCTCTTCTCCAGAAACAAGTTTAGAACATCAGCAGAGACCTTTATTCTGGGAGGAGCCAGATGGTAGAGTGTTTACTGACCCTTGGATGGACAAGGGCATTTAAAAAGTGTCTGTTTCAAAGCTCTCATTCTGCAGACAAGGTATCTGAGCTTTAGTGATGGCAAATGCCTTGCCAAGGTCATTTTGCTGTTTCACAGAGGATCCAATAACAGAATTCAGTTTCTCCTGACAGTTCAGCAACATGTTTTCTGCCCCGCTGTGGGGTTTACTCTACTTATATTGGGCACTGCACTGATGGAGGGTGGTTTGGCCTGAAACAAAGCAAGGGGAAGTCAGGGAGCTCAAGTCTTTCAGCCAATTTCTTGTCAGTAACAAAGTGCATCGATCAGGTAGATTGTACGCAACCTAACTAAAGGTTTAAGGATAAAGGTCCAATGGTTGAGAAAACAAGAATACTTAGAGGTTATTCTAGAGATCAATATTTAATAGTATATTTAACTAACCAGACATGACATCTTTGAGTGAAATTATTTCTCACAAATCCTAAAAAGTTGCTTAGTAGGTCTGTGAAATAGTCACTTTGTGGCTATAACCAACATGTCTGATAGAGAGATGACAAATCAGGGATGGGGTGATAGGTCTGGCCCAAGACTATTCTGAGCAGTTCCAAGGTTGTTCCTGGCCCTTCTATGATGAAAATAAAGGAGAGGAAGGAGGGAGTGAGGTGTTTTTCAATCTAGTTTCTGCTACTGTAAGAAAAATATTAGTGGGGCTGGAGCGATAGCACAGCAGGTAGGGCGTTTGCCTTGCATGTGGCCGCAGATCTGGGTTCGATCCCGGTATCCCATATCTGCCTGGGCGATCCCCCAGGCACTGCCAGGAGTAATTCCTGAGTGAGGAGCCAGGAGTAACCTCTGAGCATCACTAGGTGTGACCCAAAAAAAAGCATAATATATATGTATATAAGCAAATGTATATACATATATATACATATGTATGTATATATATTTGCTTTTACAAGCCAGGGACCCGCCCCAGGATCCCGGGTGGCTTTTATATATATATATGTATACATATTTGCTTTTTTGGGTCACACCTATATATATATATATATATATATATATATGTGTATTATTTGTGTGTGTGTGTGTGTGTGTGTGTGTGTAGATTTGCTTTTTTGGGTCACACCAAAAAGTGATGCTAAAGAAATGATGTTGACATTTCAGCCTTCTTACATAAAATAATAAGACATGTGCACATATAACAGTGTGTATAGATGACCACAAGAGATTTGACAATATTGATGGAATCATTCTAACAATAAGGCAAAATGAGGATATTGGGTAGCTGTGTGTTTGGGCAACATGCTCTGACCATGAGCAGAAAGTCCTAAACACAGACAAGTGTGGCTCCCACCTAAAATAAAAGAAACAAAAATGACCAAAACAAGCTCAGTATTACTGCCCGCCATGACCCAAAAGAATTTCCTGAATCATCGTTGCCTTCCCTCAGGACCTAGGAAAAAGGCACCCTGGAAAGGAACTGAAGTTTGCATTTCCATGATATCTTGCCAGGTCTTTCACGATTTGTGCCGTTCTTTGAATTTTAGAGTCTTCCTCTGTCAAATGAGGATAATAAAGCCTCACAGAATTGTTCCAAAGACTCAATATTACATGTGGAAACATCATCATTATTAAAAGATATGCATAGATTCCATTTCTGTTTTGTTGCCTCTCTTCCTAATTCTTGGGCACGCTTGGCTTGAAAAGCCAGGCTTTTCCTCCTGGTGGGATTTGTTTTTCTTAAGAGTGCTCCACACACAACATTCCTTAAAGCTGCTGGCTTTAAACTGCTGAATAATTGCCCTCAGTGACATAAAACACCTCAGTTTGGGAACTTACATTATCATATAATGATCATCAGTAACTGTTTGGCTTCTGTTCAACTTATGATCATATTTATGATGATCCCTTTAATTCTAGATTCCAAGGAAAGATGCCTCCTTGCTATACACATCAGTGGGGAAGGAATGAACAAGGGCATTTAAAAAGAATCTGTTTCAAAGCTCTCATTCTGCAGACAAGATATCTGAGCTTTAGCGATGGCAAATGCCTTGCCAAGGTCATCTTGATGTTTCCCAGCAGATCCAATACAAAACATTAGTGTCAAAAGTAGTACAACACAGTTACAACTACTTACATTTCACCTGAGAGATGAGAAATGAAACCCAGAGACCCCACAGAATCTTAGGCCTCCCATAGCAAAATCCTCAAATATAAAATTTCACCTGATTTTGTTGGCTGAATTTCCATAATCTGGCTCAATTACATCTGTAAACCAATTACAAGAATTGTTGGAAACCTCCTGATATTGTGGCAAGAATAAATTAGCAAATTAAATGATTTAAAACTACCAAATTATATGCTTAGAGTAGAATCTCAGAATCATCAAACTTGATGGCAGACAAAAACTTCATTTTGATGGTGATCAAAATAGATGATCTTCAGAAACACTGCGACACACAATCTATGTGTTTAACAGATTTTAAGAGCATCATTAGAGCAATAGTCCTAAGGAGGTGGTGCAGGCCTTGCAAATAGTAGATCTGGGTTCTAACACTAGAGCCCTATAAAGTCCAAGCATTACCAAGAGAGATTCAAGCAGAGAGCCAGTAGTGTGGCCTGAGTCCCACTGAGTGTGTGCCCCCTAAAGAAAAATGCCAAATACTTTCATAATACTGTTTGAATGATAGAAGAATATTCAATGTCATTTGGATGACAAATAAAATTAGAATAATGTCTTAATAGTTTAGTACTTAAATGTACAATTATATTTATAAATATATTGGCATAAAACAATTCACTTAGATTACAGCATTTCAATATAACCTCAATGTTTCAGTAAAATTGGGTGCATACAGAGTTTAAATGTTCATTATATTTTATAGAATACCAACCAAATTACTACAGCATTAAAAACAAATGCACTGCTCTAAAAGATATTATCCACCGATGGATGAGTAGATGACTGGATATTTTTTAAACTTGCAAAAGTATCTTAGAAAGTAGAAAAAATAATAAACATATAGACTGTCATTTATCAAAGACAATTAAAGTATTTAATTTGTGATTTTACAAAGGAGATGGCAAATCAACTTGATTTTACCCTTTCCCTTCCTCTAAACTTCCCTGATACTCATTTCTAAGCCTGTCAGCCACACTACTCCAAATATAATCAAAATAACAATGAAAATGTTTTAAAGCTAAGTACATTTAAACTAATTAATAAGTAAAAATACTTTAGTATAGATTATATTTCAAAAATACATCACTAAATCAGAAAATAAGGAAGTCTAGAATATCTAAAAGAAAATCCCTGGAAAGCAACAACAGTATACATACAGATAGATGAGCTTCTGACTGTCTTCTGTCAGTACTATCCTGAAATGGAATTTACAATTAAAGAGTATAAAATTAATCACATTTCTTCTGCCACTGTTTCTGATTAATTAGTTTAGGATGCAGCGTGAATGGACTTTGACTGATGGGCATTACTTTTTTTTTTTAACAAGTTCTCTTTTAAAGCATTGACATAAACCAGAAAGGGTTTTACCATCTCATATTTTTTTTTTGCTTGTCACTGGAGTTTGTGGACTGAATAAACATCATACTATATTTATGGTTATGCTAAACTCTTTCCTTTTCCTGAAAGATAGTCTTTTTCTAAAATTCTTGGGAATTTAATATAGATTCCAGTGTTGACTGATAAAAAGAAAACAAATCCTACAAACTAACATTCATTCATGTCATCAAGAAATACTCACTGAATCTGTAAATTTGGGGGGTAATTTTGAATATTAGCAATCTGTACACATTGACACATTGATCTTAGGTATGACATAGTTACATTGTGTTTCTGAAGCACATAAACACATAACTTAGACTCTATAGACAAATTTAACCTCTATAAAATTACTCACAGCCTATAGCTGTGAATGTGATGAGGAACAGATATTCTTAGTTATAGGATGTTTATTTTACTTCCATTTTATTTATAAATGTCTTTAGGAATTTATAAGAATTCTTTATAAGAATTTGGGGCTATTGGCATGGTAAAGGAAACACCTTGGAGGGTTCAATTGCGAGTAGAAACAGAACATGGCAGGGACTGGAGTTAGAGAGAAGTGATCTATGTTGGGAGGAGATCTTAATCCTAAAAAAACAGAGGACTGAGATAAAGGTCAAAATTATATCCAGATTGTAAACAGGTATACTCAGACATTGAGAACATCCCACAGAGACTATCTAGAAATCTGCCAGATTCCAGCATGGCCAGTCTGGAGGAGACTCAGCTCGTGTGTGATAAACAGATAGTAAAGGATGGATCTTAGGAGTGATAACCTACTAGGAAAGTCTTACCAAGGAGACAGGAAAATCTACTTGCATAATCAAAGACTTCAGCCTGCAGGCAAGGTCTGGGTCTGTGCTCTGCAGACTTAATGTCTGGACAGCAATACCTGGAACCAGAGACACTATTTTAAAGATTTATTGAAACCAAAGATTGTCCAAATTGATTTGTATCATTGCATAAGGCCAATAGTGAATGTTGACTGCTTTTTGTCTTTTATTTTCTTTAACACCATCTTTCAAGTTGTAGTAAACATGTGTTATTTGGTAAGGAAAAGAAGAACAAAAATGCATTCTAGAAAAATTAAAGAAAGCATGATTGTGAGAATGTGTACATGTGTATTTTGTGTATTTTATCTGGAAGAGTTGGCAGATATTTTTATTCATTGGGGTCTTCGTGTGAGATAGTAGATAAAATGTAATGAAAGTAAATGACAGACTTAAAAAAACTATCTTGAATTTTTTTTTATGTATCCAGATATGTTTTATATCTGTAACTAAAGGTAATGCCACTAATTCAGTAATATTTGTTTTTCAACATGATTTAAAATTCCTTTGGAGCTATTGTTTGAAGTGTATGCATAGTCATTTTCTTTTCTTACTTTAAATGAAACAGCATTTGCAGCCTCATAACTGACTCTGTCATAAAGATAAACTCTAATTAATGTTTGATCATCTCAGCAGGTCAATTTGCCCCCAAATTATGATGACTCTTGCTACTGATGATATACCATAACAGGGTGAGATGGGAAAATGTTTGACCAATTTTCAGTCATGTGCTACAGATGTGAATTTCAAGTCAGGACAGCAATGTTTAGAGTGCTTGTGGGAATAATTTTTTTCTCTCATCTATTTTTCTCTCATCTTTGTCTTTTCTTTCATTTCTTGTCTTTTATTTTCTCAGCTATAGCTATAATCTATAATCATTTCTTATAAACTCACATAGCTATAAACTCAGCTATAATTTCTTTTCTCATCTATAACTAAACTCTCTCATCTATTTCTTTTCTTTCATTTAAGTAAGCTATTGAATAGCCACCTTGTGAATTTACATACAGATTCCTTTCCTCATCATCCCAAAATGAAATAACAAAGTGCTTAAATTCAGAATTATTTTTAAAGTTAAAATATATTGCCTTATGTTATATGTAACCTATAACAAATTAAGAAACATTACTTTTTTATTTGATTGTACAGGATATTCTGTCAGACACCTTTCTTAAATTAGGCAAATATCATGTGTTTTAGAATAATTTCTAAGTTTATTGCAACTGAGTTAGAACTGGAGGGATAGAAAAACAAAATCTATGAGTCTTCTGAAGCTCCACCTAAACTTCTTCCTGATGAAATTATCTTTCATCAGGAACTAGGAGCCTACAAACTTTCCAAGTTATGAGGGGAGCACATTAATAGAAAATCAAACAGTTCATATCGAAATCTTTTTCACCTGTAAACATCAAGAACCCAGAATGGATTTCAAAACTGCATTTCTACAGTGATTTGCCTTATCTTTTGCAAAAAAGACTGTCATGGCTGAAACTTTGAAAAATAAAGAGGAACAA
Source organism: Cryptotis parvus (assembly GCA_021461705.1). Taxonomy (NCBI): domain Eukaryota; kingdom Metazoa; phylum Chordata; class Mammalia; order Eulipotyphla; family Soricidae; genus Cryptotis; species Cryptotis parvus. The sequence goes on from JAJIBD010005432.1 coordinate 28,087, forward strand.
AGCAGTCCCTTTGCTACCTGGGTGTTCTGCATACCTGGTGTGAAGAGAAATGATAAAATACATGGTTAGAAAATTCCACTGGGAAAGAAAGTGCCAATGTTCAACTTTGCATTCCATTTGCATTTAAAAGAAGCATACTTAAATAATTTTCATTTTGAACATTGTTAAGCTGAATTTATTTTATATAACCCCATGAGAAACTTTGCTGGTAGCAGTTGTACATATTTGCTGGTAGCATTTGAATAATATTCATAGGTTAAAAGTAATTTCTTAAACAAATGCTGTCATTGAACTCCCATTTGACCCAGCCATACCACTCCTGGGAATCTACTCTGGGAAACCAAAAATACGCAGCGGAAACACCATCCCTACTTTTATGTTCATAGCAGCATTATTCACAATAGCCAGAATCTGGAAACAACCAGAGTGCCCGAAAATCGATGACTGGATAAAAAAGCTTTGGTACATCTACACAATGGAATACTATGTAGATGTCAGGAAAAATGAAGTTGTAAAATTTTCCTATAAATGGATGGACATGGAGAAGATTATGTTGAGTGAAATTAGCCAGAAGGAGAGAGACAGATACAGAATGACTGCATTTATTTGCATAACATAAATATATATGTACATATTATGATACCAATATCCAAGGTCAAGTGAAACATATATCAGGAGGTCTTGTCAAAGGTGGAAATTATCACAAACGTGTGGGAGTCAGAGGCAAGGTAAGACAGAAAAAGGAACAGTGTGCTAACAATTGTCGAGGGTACTAATGCCAACCTAGAACTGAGCATTAAATAGAGGCAAAAGGATACACATGACAACCCTTTAATGTATGTTCTGCAATCCATAGTCTGGAGGGGAAGGAAAAGAGACAGAGAGAGAAAGGGAAAGAAATAAAGAACCTGCCATGGAGGAGGGTTGGAGGAGGGGGAGGGAACCGGGGGACGTTGGTGGTGGGAGATGGGCACTGGTGGCGGGATGGGTGCTGGAACACTGTATGACCAAAACCCAAATATGAAATTTTTAATTGTATATCTTTGTAACTGTAAAAGTAAAAATTAAAAAGAAAACAAATGATGTCAAAGTACTTATCAAACTTGTTTTGAGGTACAGAAATATAGTGTCGCTTGCTTCAAATTCCAAAATAATTCAAGTTACGTTTGAATTGAAAATCCTTGTCAATAATCAGCCATGGCAAAAGTGCAATGATTAGTTAAAACTATCACCAAAGTTAATATACTGAAAGAGATTTAACCTAATTCTCATGATAATTATGAATGTTTCTGTTTCTTATTGATATTTCCATTGTCTGAGACATTTAAGCACCACATTTTAGAAAAAAACACATAATTCAAATTCCATTCATGGGGTTGGATTGAGCTATTTTGAGAAAGAGCACAGCAATATTTTCCAGAAGAAAATTATATTTAAAAAATTTCCCCAGTTTTTCATTTTAGAGATGGGGGAAAGAAAAGGTCCCAAGAAGTTTACTTATTTGAATATATTAAAACAGCAATTAGGATCTGAGTTTAAATCTGTCAACAAGTAAAGAATTCTTCTTTACCACAGTATCTTTCCAAGTTACAATACATGTGCCTTTATGCAAATATTACTGACACGTACCAAAAATATTCCACTGAACCTGTGGGATTCTCTTTCTGCTGGTCTCATCTCAAATACCTTTGTCTTACCCTTTTTTTCTGTGAATATTCTGTGGTTATCTGGTTGCTTTTGACTTGACTCGGCTACACATTTCCTGTGTCTGAGAAGAGAATAACCATTGAATTATATAGATGTAATTGGTCTCCACATCTTTATTTTATCAAACTTGGAACTATATAAATTATGAAAAACTTAAGTATTTTTATTGACGTGCTTTTATATCTATGGAAAGGCTATTTACTAACTCCCAGTCATGTTTATGTTGAACTATTTTTAAGAATAAAAATATTATCAATTACAGGGACACGAGAACAATAAATAAAGATAAAATTATGAGTAAAGATTATAATATATGGGTTGCATTCTTGAGAAAATTGTTTCTCTTCTCCTGCATACGTTCTTGCTTTCTACAATACCCTGACTATACCTTTTATGTTATGAGATGATTCTGCCTTCTCCACAATGCATCAGATTTCTTCTCTCTTATATGAAGTGCACTGCTAACCTGAGAACTCCATTATTTTTGTTCCACATATTTAAATTTTCAAATTCATAAGATAAAAATTAGAAGAAATTAGACATGCCATCAGATTCAGCCTCTCATTGGTTGAACTTTTACGGTGATCCTGACACTTGGCTAAACATTATACAGTTCCTGCTTCCTTTGTTTCTCAACCTGTCTTTATGATATACATGTTATACATGTTATCACTTTCATTACAGAATTCAAGACAAGGAAGTTGAGAATGTTAAGCAAAGTATATCACTCACCTCCAACAATGCAACTATTAAGTGACAGAATGGGGCACTTAAACCTCTATGTCTATTGCTGTAGCCCAAGTTTTTAATGCCTCCTTTCAACTTCTATCCATTGACTGAATTTTCCCTGAATTTTCTTATATTTTATTATTTATTTATTCACTTGTTTATTTATTTGCTTATTTCATTTATTTATTTATTTGCTTTTTTTGGGTCACACCGGCAATGCTCAAGGGTTTCTCCTGGCTCTGAACTCAGGAATTACTCCTGACGGTGCTTGGGGACCATATGGAATGCTGGGGATTGAACCTGGGCTGGCACAGGCCGGCCGTGTGCAAGGCAAACGCCCTACCCGCTGGGCCATTGCTCCAGCCCCAATTTTCTTATCTTTTAAATAAGATCCCAGATTGTCTTCCATAAGACACTCCTCCAGAAAATTCAAACAACGTTATCATTGTATATTTGAATATCAAGATTTCATTTATCTGGGAAGCAAAACATAATGACAAAATAAAGACAAACAAAAATTCCTTTTAAACAGTAGTCATCATTTCAAATATTGTCACTCACCCTTTAACCTTTTTTAGTCTGATTCCATTAAAAATAGGAAACTTAAAATTCAACTATACCAAGTTGTCACTTATAACATATCCTAGATATTAAGAAACTGAGGTTCCAAAGTGAAGTTTTGTATAGCCAATTTTACCCTATACTAATTGATATCAACATGATTTAATTCATTTGTTGTACTTTTGAATTTAGTATGGTCAAAATATTCCCTAAATTCCAAAAAAGACACCCAAATCAGCTTTAATAGCTTTAATAGTTAATGATAATTTGTTTGCTTCTTCACTTTCCAACCCACTTATTTCCTTTCAAAGTAATTTATGTCTGTGTCTTTTATTGGCAGCTCTGGGTCTTGCCAGGTGGGGCCCAGCACAGTATAGGATGCCCTTACATCACAGAGCACATAACTCAAAATGCACACACACACACACACACACACATTCACTTACTCATCCACTCTTATTGAGATAGACCAGTGAACCTCACGTGTATCTCAGGCATGTGGGAAGAAGCCAGAGTACCTAGAAAAAAATTCTAGACTTGGAGAAAATGAAATTCCACACAGACAGTGGTCTGGCTGAGAATTGGTTTCATTTTTTCATCCATATTTTAATGAAATGGTGTGCTGAATGGTATTTGAGGACTTTTTATCCTTTCCATATTTATTTCAAGTGAAGAGTAGAAACACACAATCATTTGTATATTTTTTTCTCTTTTTTGCCTGAGAGTTTTACTACATTTTTGACATGTACTTTATAAGATGAATTATACTTAAACTATAACCACTTGGGGAGATGAATTCTTACTTTAAAAGCATTTTGAGGGGCCAGAGCGATAGCCAGCAGGTAGGGCGTTTGCCTTGCACGCTGCCAGCATATGCCGACCCAGGTTCGATTTTCGGCATCCCATATGGTCCCCCGTGCACCGCCAGAGTAATTCCTGAGGGCAGAGCCAGGAGTAACCCCTGAGCATTGCTGGGTGTGATCCAAAAAAGCAAAAAAAAAAAAAAGCATTTTGACACACACTTTCCTGGTTGGTCTCATTACTATAGTGATAGGGTAGAACACACAATTGGTATTAACCATAGCTGTGTTGTATTTGCCATTCTGTTCAATGACTCTTTATGTAGCATATACTACATGAGAAAGTATGAGCTGAGCACTGGGCATAGAATGATGTTTATTTTCTACATAAAAGACTTAGAATGGAGTAGGGGAAAACAGATTAGAAAGTAAAGAGGGAGTGTTAACGGCATGTCATTTTAGTAATGAAAATGTATATGTATCTTGTGGAAACACAAAGAGAAAAATATTGTTCTTGAGAGACTCGAATGAAAATAAATGTGACAATAATTTATCTGAGTCCTGAAATATGTACTGCTAAACAAGAATCTGAGATACTGGGTTTCAGGAAGAATAAAACAGTCAAAGACTCTAAAATGCAAGGGTTATCTGCTTTCACGGAAAGAGTAAACTAGAAACAATTAAAATTGAAGTCCACTGTGGATTTCCTTATCCCTCCTTGAATATCTAAGATTGTCTCTAAATGCATTTCACTCTTGCAGTGAAGTTACATCTCGCCAGGGACTTTGAGGGCTTCCAGGGCTTCCATCACTACTGGTACCACCTGGAGGCACAGCAAGCTGAACTTCTATAAGGTAGCAGCACAGAGATGGCCTATATAGTTTGAAAGCTGGTGATTGATTCATCCTACCTCCAACTTTCCCTTCTGAAAGATTATTTGACTCTTTTGAGAAGGAGAATACTAGGCAGCTACCTAATCCAGGACAAAAGAATTTGCTTTGCACACTGGAGGTTTCTAGGGCGATCAGCAGTAGAGCAGATCGTGACATGGCTTTCTCAATAAATCTTTCCACATGATTGTTTGAGGAAGTTGAAGTGGCGATAAAATGGGAAGATGTGGGTCAGGTGGGGGAGTAGGAATGTGTGTATGGTGAGTATCTACTGACTTTGAGTCAGCAGCTGACTGAGCTAGATAACATCCTATCTTAGCTGTTGCAGTTTAAATGTGTCTGCAACTTCTTTGACACTCTTTCCACAAAAAGTGAAAACCAATCCTTGAGTTTCATCGACATTAAATGACTCGCCTTTAATGAATAAAAATTCAATATAAATTTTATAGATCTGAATCTCTTTTTCTCTTTCTTGCTCTCTGCCCTGGCCCCCATTTCTATATTTGGAATTTCCCACCTCTATATAACAGATTTAGCTTCCTTGAGCTCAACCTTATTCTTGAAACCTTTTTGAGGCCCCAGCTCCTCCTTGCCACAGCTGAACAAGTCTCAGTGTTTGCATGGAAGTGAGTCAAACTTCACTTCTTCCAGTCCTCAACTTTTCAACTACCCTGCTGATGATGAGAAAACAAGAATAGAAACACTTTTTCACTGAGCCCTGTCTAAAATTTATATCTCGAAGTCAGCCATGTTATGCGAAGTTTTAAGTTATTCAGTTCTGGGATGATATGTTACACTGTCATAGCTAGTGAAGTGCCAAGCCCCAGGTATCTTTACATTCAAGCCACTGTCCTTCTCATGACACTGAATGAACCTAGCGTTTTTATTTCTGCTGCAGGCTCATGATTCCCCACGTCTGAATATATAACAAATTCTAATTGCCACCTATTCACAGAATGTTCTCTGATAGCAAAGATCTATGAAATATGAGGTAGCATAGCTTGATAACAATGATTTTATATAACAATTGTAGTTTACATGGATTGTACTGAAGTGGCCAGTTTCCATCAAGTGAAGGAATGTCTGTCCTCTCCTTTTTGATCCATGACTTCTTGAACCAATATAATGTGTAACTTGTGGTTTTCTGGGATTGTTGAGCTGTTGTCTGGTTTTTCCTCTTGAAATCTTGAGCCATCATAGACTAGCCTAGATAGTATGTAAGATAGTATGGCTAAATGAAAAGACTAGAGAAGGTGACCATCATGTGAAGAGAGAATAACGGAGCAAAATATTCCATCTCAGTGAGGGCTGCCATCTTGACTGACATCCCCAAGAGAACCCATGGAGGTCGTTGCTGACCAAGCCAGGTCCTTGCTGACCAATGGGATTGTGAGGCTTAAACAGATGATCGTTGTTTTTAAGCATCTATGTTTAGGGCTAGTTTATTTACTGGCCAGTTGTCTATAATAATTGTTTGAATAGTGTTGAATCAGAATAATGTGAATAGTAAGACTAGTATGTATGTATTATTATTACTATTCTTAAGAAATCCCATCAACAAATGGGAGTTTTCTGTATGACAAAAAAAACCTACCAACCATCAGTTAATTTTGTAATAGAAATAATATCTAGTATTATAAATGGGGAAACACGTGTTGAGCAATGAGTGATTTTTCAAATCCATGCAGTATAAAGTTCAAAAATAGGAGTATGAAATCAATTCTTTTGAATCCAGAATCCTTTTACGTAAGCTTCCTTAATACTCAATTGATTTCTATTTTATTAGTAGTAGTAGTTTTAATTTTTAGTTATGATTAATGTATTTCCCTCAAGATGAGAAAACTAAAGCATGTGAAACTAAATGAATTCCTAAGTTCTTCATATAGAGCTGCATAAACAAAGTAAATGACAAAGCTAGAACTTGAAGTTAGACTTTTTATTTCGATTTTTGTGATTAGTGAATTGCCGCTATACCTTTATGCTCTGCATCCTGAAGTTTTATATTTTTGTAATCCCTTTTTAGGTCAGGCTGCTTCTTAAGCACTCAGAATGCAAGACAACCTAGCATAGCACTTCTCAAATTTGGAGGGACTCAAGTTTCTGGTTTCTGTCAAAAAATTGATTCAACTCCCCAAATTGCTTTTGTCACTTATCAGTAGTTATAACTATATACAGTGCTAGGTATTAAAACTGAAAAATTTAAATATATAGTAATTCAATGATGAATTCATTATAAGTCATAATTTTATTTTGTGCATTTTCATTATAAATAACTATTATTTAAATCAAAATAATAGTGAAATGAGCATTATTTTACACACATGGACTTTTTTATGTCTCCCCAGATAACAGCATAATTCTCAGAATTGCCTCTACATCCAGTCTATTACAATATCACATGTCCTATAACCTCTGGAAAAGTATGAGAGAATAGAATGGGCAAGGTTATGTTTGTAAGAAAATAGTTTCAGCTTAGGACTTTTAAAAATGAACATAGCATGAGAGGCACCTGTTGAGAGCATTTTTCCCCAATGGATATTCTATTGTTGTTATAAGAAAAGTTGAAGAAATGCATTTTTAATAAAGTCAGCAGATTTATCTATTCTGAGATTTCCATGATTTCTCTGTGTTTGTTTTAAATTCCTAGAGCAGACTGATAAACAGAATGGTACAATTTACTTGATCATGAAACCATCTCTCTCCCATCCCCTCACTACCACCCATATTGTTTCCCCCTTTAAACATTTTATAAAAATTATTGTCAGGAAACAAAACTTAGTGGATATTTAAAAAATTTTGAGGGAGCAAATTGTTTAGTACACTATCATTTCCTGGAGGGATCATCAACCAAATGAAATAATCAGAAAGTGAAAAATCTGTAATTGGTTGGAAGAAATTGTATCCTAAAAGTAAGCAGACTATCTGAATGTCTTAAGCAATCTGAGGACACTACAGACAGTGAGATTCTCATCAGAAACCAGCCATCCTATGATGAACATCTTGGGTCTTCAGAGGTCTAAGTCAGAAGTCACCAACATGAAGCTAAAAGCTTCTGCACCTCAAAAGGAACAATGACCAAGATACAAAAACAGTCCACAGAATGGTAAAGAATGTTCACCCAATACCCATCTAATAAGGGGTTAATATCTAGGATATATCAAGCACTGGTAGAACTTTACAAGAAGAAAACAGCCAACCCCATTAAAATATGGGGAGAAGAAATGAACAGAAACTTAGACAAGGAAGAAGTTTGAATGGCCAAAAGACATATGAAAAAATGTCTTTTTATCATGAGTCATCAGAGAGATGCAAATCAAAACAATGAGATATCATCTCACACCACAGAGACTGGCACATATCCTGAAGAGCAAGACCAACAAATGCTGGCGGGGATGTGGGGAAAAGGGACTCTCATCCATTGTTGGTGGGAATGTTGGCTAGTACAGCCTTTCTGGAAAACAATATGGACATTCCTCCAAAGACTAGAAATTGAGCTCCCATTTGACCCAGCCATACCACTCTTGGGAATATACTCTGGGAAGCCAAAAATACGCAGCGGAAACACAATCCCTACTTTTATGTTCATAGCAGAATTATTCACAATAGTCAGAATCTGGGAAACAACCAGTGTCTAAGAATCGACGACTGGATAAAGAAACTTGGTACATCTACACAATGGAATACTATGCAGCTGTCAGAAAAAAAATAAAGTTATAAAATTTGCCTATAAATGGATGGAAATGGAGAGAATCATGTTGAGTGAAATTAGCCAGAAAGAGAGATACAGATACAGAATGACTGCATTTATTTGCATGACATAAAAATATATATATATACATATATATGCATATTTTGACACCAATATCCAAGGTCTGGCAAAGCATGGAATAGGAGGTCTTGTCAAAGGTGGAAATTATCACAAATGTGTAACAGAGTCAGAGGCTAGGTAAGACAGAATGGAACAATGTGCTAATAATTGTCGAAAGTGCTGATACCAACCTAGAACTGAACATTAAATACAGGCAAAAAAAATGCACATGACAGCCTCTTAATGTATGTATTGTAATTCACAATGTGGAAGGGAAGGAAAAGAGAAAGAGAAAGAGAGAGAAAGACAAAGAATTTAAGAACCTGCCACAGAGGCAGGCTGGGGAGGGGGAGGGAATCGGAATCATTGGTAGTGGGAAATGGGGACTGGTGGAAGGATGAGTGCTGGAACATTGTATGACTGAAACCCAAATATGAACATCTTATGAACATCTTTGTAACTGTATATCTCACGATGGTATAAAAAAATATTTTTTTAAAATTTTAAAAAGTCAGAAGTCACCAGCATACAAGCTCAGAATAAATGCAGTGCAGTGCATGACCAAGAAAAAAAAAGTGTGAGTTTGAACAGGGATTCTCTAATACTAACATTAATTTGATATTTTTCTATATTCTGGGGCATTATTCTAAGTGTGTGGCTTGAGAAGTCATCACCCCATGCTATTCCTTAAATTACAGAAACTGCTTATTATTTTCATAGCACTTTCGCTTGAAAATCAGTTTCTTGAGGAAACACCTGCCCCTGCCCCAATTTTTATTGAGGTTCCATGTTTTATAAAACAACTACTTGTGATGGAGTTTCATGTAAACAGTGTCCTGCCATCACACCCACCACCCAGAGTATCAATTTCTCTCTGCTTGTGTCTCATAGTTTTCTCCCTTGAACCCTCAGTCCTCTCCCCAGACAACCCTCCATAAACACTCCCATTTGTAAGCCTAGTTCTGGGGGCTAGGTAAGATTCCATTACTTTTGGTCATTTGTTACTATCTTACTGTGTATTATATCCCATGTATTACAGATCATTCTGTATGTGTCCCTCTCTCTTCTGACTGACTTCATTTTCCATAATACCCTCCACTACCATCCATGTGGTGGTAAATTGTATATGTTCAACTTCTCTCATGGCTGAGCAGTGTTATTTTGTGTATATATAACAATATTTTGGTTTGTTTTAGGCCACACTTGGCAGTGCTCTGGAATTACTACCGGCTCTTGTCAAGGATTACTCCTGGAAAGGCCTGGGGAGCCATATAGGGCCAGAGACCAGACCCAGATGAGTCACAAGCAAGGCAAGTGCCCTATCCACTGCACTATTTCTTCAGCCTTTATAGACCACGATTTCTTAATCTACTCATGCATTCTTTTTTTTTTTTTTTTTTTTTTTGCTTTTTTGGGTCACACCCAGCAATGCTCAGGGGTTTCTCCTGGCTCTGCACTCAGGAATTACTCCTGGCGGTGCTCGGGGGACCATATGGGATGCCGGGATTGAACCCGGGCCGGCATGGGCTGGCCGTGTGCAAGGCAAACGCCCTACCCGCTGGGCTATTGCTCCGCCCTACTCATACATTCTTGAACATGGGTTATTTTTAGATCTCTTCTATTGTGAACAGTGCTGCAATGAATTTAGGGGACAGGTATTTTTTCAAAATATATTTTGGAGCCTTTAGAATAGAATTCAATACGTGGAATTGCTGGTCACATGAAAGCTAAATTATTTTTTGTGTAGAGAGGCACCATTAATTAGCTTTTATACCCACATACACTGTCCAAAATTATAGACCATATTACTCAAAATTTATATTATCCTTGGGAGCCAATGAGATAGTATAGAGGGTAGGGTGCTAGTTTTGCATGTGGCCAACCAGGGTTCCATTCCCATCTCATCTGGTCCCCTCAGCACCTCCAGGAGCAATTCCCGAGTGCAGAGCCTGGAGTAACCCCGAACATTGCCAGTATGGCCTAGAAACAAAACAAACAAAATTTATCTTCTAAACTAAGGTAACATTAATTTTGAGTTTATTTAGACAAAGTAGGTCTTAGCTTGAAGATACTTACCAGAACAACATAATGAGGATCACTATCACTATCCTCCCGTTGATCATCTATTTGCTAGAGCAGGCACCAGTACTATCTCCATATGTCCTGTCTCATGCTAGTAGAGCCCAAGGGTATCTATTCGCTCCAGGAACATAAGTCGCAAACCATTATATTAGGTCATGGGAATGAACTAATATAATTGTTACTGGTATTTGGCATATCAAATAAAAACAGGGCAGCTTGCCAGGCTTGCCATGCAGGTGGCATACCCTTATAGTCATCTCTAAATATAGCATTTATAGATGAACCACTTCGGCCGCAAGTGGCCGCGTGAGGCGGGCTGTGATAGGCTGTCGATGGATGGAGTTTTGATGAGAGGTAAGTCTGGATGTAAAAACAGTGGCCCTATGGAGTGGGGGTCATCTGGCTTGTTGTGCAGCTCTGCTGGGGTGGTGGGCCAGGGGCTAGAACCCGCCATCCCTCCCGGGTGCCTCGTGAGGGGCTGGGCACAGGGAGAGCAAGTAGCAGCTCTGCCCATGTCTGTAAGTCTCTGTTTCAGCATAACTGGGCCAGATTAAAAGAAATGCTGCAGGGTGGAACTCGATGAGACAGGCTGTGATAGGCTGTCGCTGGGTGGAGTTCTGACGAGAGGGAAGTCCAGATGTGGAAAATGGTGGCCCGATGGAGTGGGTTGGGGGTGTCATCTGGCTTGTTCTGCGTTTCTGCTGGGGTGGTGGGCCAGGGCTAGAACCAGCCGTATAATGAGGATGAAAGATGAAATTTGATAATCCATAAAAAACAAACAAAAACCACCAATGTGCTGGTCTTGTATGCAGCTGACTCTGATTCAAACCCCAGCACTACGTATAGTACCCTGAGCACTACCAAGACTGATTCCTGAGCACAGAGTCAGGAGCAAGCATAAGCACCAACCAACAGGGGTAGCACAGACACATACAGACACACACAGACATACACACACATATGCGCACACACACACACACACAGTAGAAACCAATAATGCTCAAGGACCAGAGATGTGGCTTAGTGGTAAAACACCTGCCTGACATGTATGACACTCTCAGGTTCAATTCCTGGTACTACAAAAAAATAAATAATTTCTTACAAAGATCAATGAAACTGATAAACTTTTATCAAGGCTAATAGAGACCAAAATTATCAATACCAGGAATTAAAATGGACTATCACTACTTATCTAACATATTACAAGGACAAGAGAATACTATAAATACCCTACATACCGAAGTTCTACAAATTAGACAAATGCACTAATTCCATGAAAACCACAACTACTAACCCAAGGAAGATGGACTTGGGCTAGAGATAAGACAGTGAGTAAGACATTTGCCTTGCACACATGCAGCTGACCCAGGATCCCAGGATCACATATGGTCCTACCAGGAGTGGTCCTTAGCACAGAAGTAGGAGTTAACTCTTAACATAGCTGGGTGTGGTCCCAAACCAAGAAAGATAAAATAGGTAGGCTAAACAGCTCTAGAAACTACTAAATTCAGGGCCAGAGCTATAGTACTGTGGGTAGGATGTTTGTCTTGCATGTGACTGACCTGGTTCAATACCTGGCATCCTATATGGTACCCCGAGTATAGCCAGGAGTAATTCCTGAATGCAGATCCAGGAGTAACCCTGAGTATGGCCAGTGTGACCCAAAAAGAAAATTAAATAACAAAAACTACTAAATTTAGTTTCACAGTTCAATAACACTTGAAAAATATTGTATTCTGGCTCAGATCACTTCACTGGTAAATTATACCAAACACATAAAGAAGAAATAACAACCAAATCAACCAAATACTTCAAAAATACCAACAACATGACCTTGTATATTGGTATCATAATATGTACATATATATTTATGCCATGCAAAATAAATGCAGTCATTCTGTATCTGTCTCTCTCCTTCTGGCTAATTTCGCTCAACATAATCTTCTCCATGTCCATCCATTTATAGGCAAATTTTATAACTTCATTTTTCCTAACAGCTGCATAGTATTCCATTGTGTAGATGTACCAAAGCTTCATTATCCAGTCATCGATTTTCGGGCACTCTGGTTGCTTCCAGATTCTGGCTATTGTGAATAATGCTGCTATGAACATGAAAGTAGGGATGGTGTTTCCGCTGCATATTATGATACCAATATCCAAGGTCAAGTGAAACATATATCAGGAGGTCTTGTCAAAGGTGGAAATTATCACAAACGTGTGGGAGTCAGAGGTTAGGTAAGACAGAAAATGGAACAGGGTGCTAATAATTGTCGAGGGTACTAATGCCAACCTAGAACTGAGCATTAAATAGAGGCAAAAGGATACACATGACAACCTTTTAATGTATGTTCTGTAATCCATAGTCTGGAAGGGAAGGAAAAGAGAAAGAGAGAGAAAGGGAAAGAAATAAAGAACCTGCCATGGAGGTGGGCTGGGGAAGGGGGAGGGAACCGGGGACGTTGGTGGTGGGAGATGGGCACTGGTGGAGGGGACGGGTGCTGGAACACTGTATGACCAAAACCCAAACATGAACTTTTTAATTGTATATCTTTTTTATTTGTATATCTCACGGTGGTATAATAAAATACTTAAAAAAATACCAACAACATTCCTGGTAGTGCTCAGAGGACATTATGCAATGCCAGCCATCAAACTGGGGTTAGCTCCACATGTAAGCCAAGTGCCCTGTATCATGTTTCCAGCCCCAATATAAATGAGTACAGGGAATGAGCATAGGAGAGGTAGCTAAAGCAGTAGAGCACTTACCTAGCAGGAACGAGGACAAGTTCGATACTGGCATCATGTGATGCTCTGTGCACTGCCAGGTATGGCTCTGGTGGCCCCATACCTTTTGCTAGAAGTGTTTTATTTGCTTTGGGGGTCAAACCTAGCAATGATAGGGGTTATTCCTGGTTATGAACTCGGAAATTACTCCTGGTGGTTCTTGGGGACTATGTGGGATGTTGGGGAATCGATCCCGGGTTGGCTGAGTTTAAGGTGAATGCCCTACCTGCTGGACTATGGCTCCACCCTCCCTTTTAAAATAGGGGGTAGGAGGGGAGCAGGGGGACTGAAGAGATAGAATAGCAGGTAAGGTGTTGCCTTGCATATGGCCAGCCCAGGGCTACCCCCTGGCACCCTATATGGTTCCTTGAAGCCTGTTAGGAGTAATTTCTGAATGCCAATGGTCCAGAGTAAGCCATGAATATTGTTGGTAGTGGTACCCAAAACCAAGTTAATAATAAAAAATTTTACTTTTTTAAAAAAATTAAATAATGGGATGAAAACCTCGTATAAATATTATTACTTATTTTTATATTTCACAGTTGTATAAAATTACATGGTGGCATGCAGTACTCTTGTAGTAGCCTCTCATCTCGTGCAATTGCAACCGTACAAGAAAGTGAAAAATCAGCTTTTCTACTCAGTGGAGCTTTGATGAGCTGTGGAGTCTGGATGTTGAAAATGGCAGCTCTCATGGTATAGGGGTTCCTCTGGCTTCTTGCAAGGCTCTGCTGGGATGGCGGCTAAAGCAAGAACCTGCCTTCCCTCCTGGGAGTCTCACCTGATCAGCTTGGCTCAGGGATTGCCTGTAGCAGCTCTGCCCCGTGTATCTGAGTCTCTGGATCAAGCATACTACAGAATATCCCACCCGTATGGCAGAGCCTGGTAAGCTACTCGTGTTGTATTTTATATGCCAAAAACCAGTGACAATTATAGACCTCAATCTCATGACCTGAAGGAATGGTTTAAGGAGCTTCATGTTCCCGGAGTGGGCAGATGCCCTTGGTATACACTAGTATGTGACAGGGCATATGGAGATATTACTGGTGCCCACTCGAGCAAATCAATGAACAACAGGAAGACAAGTGATACAAGTGATACAAGTAGAGAGGCACCAGGAAATGCTCATGGATTACTTCTGGTCTGTGCTCAGGGGATCACTCCTGGAAAGGAACCTATATATTTCTGGCCATCAAACTAAGGCCAGCCATGTGCAACACAAACGCTTTAACCCTTGTCCTATCTCTCCAGCCCTGGTTCTGTTAAATTTTATAAGTGCTTTATGTATGTTATATATTAATCTATTTTCAGCTGAATGGAGAGCATTTTTTCCTTCAGTCTGTTGCTTTTTCTAAAAAAATTCTAGATCACTTGTATCACTTGACTTCCCATTGTTCATCAGTTTGCTCAAGTGGGCATCAATATCACCTCCATTCGTTGGGAATGAGGTCCATTAATATTACTGTTTTTGGCATATTGAATACACCACCGTAGCTTGCCAGCTCTGCTGTGGCTCTGGGTTCATCTCAGGGGGCCTAGTCCTTTTCTATGTCAGACCATCAACCATCCAGAACACACGGGGCAGAGCCCTGGGTGTAGACAAGTCCGCACCCTGTTATTTAGTAAAAAAGCTTTTTAATTTAATATAACCCCATTTGCTCGTTTCTATAGATATTTTTAAACATTAGATATTTTTATTCAGTAAAAAACCTCATAAATTAATATAATCTTATTTGCTTATTTCTGTAGGATTTTTAAAAATAGTAGGCATCATTTCTTTATTCAGTAAAAATGCTTCTTAGTTTAATATAATCCCTTTTTTGGTTCTGTTTGCTAAGAACACTTTTGAAGTTACATATTGGCTTCTAAAAACTAAATTAAAATGTTTGTGAAGAAGGTAATGATTTTTGCAAAGACTTCCTTGCCATTTTATAGATTTAATTCAAAAAAGAAAATCATTCATATTTAATGAGCCCCAGAAACTGCTTTTAGTCCTAGAGATATATGGTAACTAAAATAGAAGCAAACTGCATCCTTTAAACAATTTCTCATTTTTATTTTCAGTGCTATATTTTTTTTCTTTTTTTTTTGTTATTCAAAATTTTAGGAAATGCAGGAAATATTCATTGATATGTCATGCCTAGCCCTGGCCCACCACCCCGAGAGGCTCACACAGCCCGAGACCCCACTCCTGAGGGCCTCCATTTCCACATCCGACTCTCTCGAACCCCACCCAGCAGACCGCCTATCAGCGCCCGCCCGGCAGCGCGTCAAATAAATGCTGGACTTAGAGATGCCTACAAGAGTAGCTACCTGCACGGCAGACTGGCAGCTACCTGTGTTGTATTGATATATAGCCAAATACCAGTAACAATTATAGACCCATTCCCATGACCTGATGGATGGTTTGAGGCTCTTTATGTTCCTGGAGCAAGCAGGGCCCTTGGCCTACTTGCATGGACAGGACATATGGAGATGTACTGGGGCCCGCGGCAAATCGCGATGAACGGGAAGACATGTACAGGACGTGATGTCATGTCTTCATATTTCCATAGTATCAGGCAGTGCTCAACATCTGAGTCTCTGTCTAGAAGTGGGAGACAGTGTAAGGGGCCGTGAAGGGAGATCTTCAGTCCTGACCCTGGCAGGTTCCCCAGGCACTGCATGGTTCCCTGAGTTCTGTTGTATGTGGCCCTGGACCTGACCAGTGTCACAATCCTGAACTTTGAACTCTCCAATCCAGTTAGGCCAATCCCATTGAGAGTGGTCTCTGCCCCACATCCCAAAAAAAGATAAAATATATACTTACGCATATAAGCAGTTTCACAGACTTGCCACATATTGCAAATGAGGACTTTAGAGATCACTAATTGCAAAAAAGTCATCTGCCCTTACCCCAGAGTATCTCATGCCCACTACCTGGCAGAATTCAGAATGTCTAATATGGACATTGGCATTTAGAGGTATGAATTCACAAAAAGTTTTATAGTTTGACCCAGTGTACCATTATATTAATTGTGTTAATATGAATTGATTGATCATTCTGAGCAATTATAGAGTAGTTTTTAAAATCCTTCTATTCTCTTGCATGGGGGGTGTGGTGTGAGAACACACTTAGAAGAGCTCAAGACTTATTCATGGCTGTGTCAGGTATCACTCCTGGGATATGCTCGGGGGACCATATGGAATACTGGGGATTAAATCTTGATCATCTGCATGCAAGGCAAATGCCTTAACCTTCATTGTTTCTCTAGCCCTAAATATATGTATTTTAAGAATACAGCTTCAAATCTCTATATGTGTCTATATGTCAATTCAGGAGACTTGTTTCTTATCACACTAAACTTTATAATGTAAGGGATCTGGGGTCAGTGAGATTTAGCCTCAGAGGAATATGGAAGCTAAATAAACAGGGACTAAACAAACAAACAGGACTGGGGCATGGCTCTGCCGAAGAATACTTTCCTTGTCTGTGAGGTCTGGGGTTCCATCCTTAGCTCTGCAAAATAACTAATTAAGTAATAAAAATATATTAAAAAACCTCAAAATATTATAAAACACTAGCATTTATTTGTTTGCATTTAAAAAAGTGAAATACATCCAAATATATTGTCTTAATGTCTCTCTTTACACACACACATTTCTGCCTAGACTTTAGTTAACATATGCTTTTTATCTTTATATCAGTATCAGTGTGCTTGAGTAGATACCTCGATACATCATCAAAATGTGCATATATATGAATATATGTCATAAGGAGAATTACATATAGCAAGATAGATCAATATAGACAGAGACAGACATAAAGATAGAGTTTTTTTTTCCTTTATATAAATGTACTTTCTCATACACAGTCATGACTGGGAGGCATCTCTCATAAACAAATCCATTCTCCTTTCTCCATGTATAAATGTAGAACTACTTGCCTCATACCACCCAAAAAGAATGCTATTTATTATTCAAAGATACATAATCACAGCCAGGGAAGGAGACCAGCGCTACTGTGGAATGTACTCAATTATCCCTGCAACTGGAAGCAATGTGCCCAAATTAACCATTTGTGTGCAGTCACATCTCCTTAAAAAGCTAAACGGTACTACTGTTATTTTATTAACAAGGAATTTGAAGTTCAGTCCCCATAGCCAAAACCAGCAAGTTTTTTGTTGGTTGAGTTATAGAATTAAATTGGATTTGAATTTTAAGGCTAATTTTTCATCTGTTTTTCTCATGGAAACATTTTGTGTTGTAGTTGCTACCTTCTAGCAAGGCATGGATTTTAAGGGAGGTGGGAGGAAGTAATGCTGAAAATACATCTCCAGACACAAGTCCTGTGCAGTCTCACTTAACAGTACACAGTTTTTAGACATACAAGCCTGCTCAGA
This sequence comes from Cryptotis parvus, assembly GCA_021461705.1. NCBI lineage: Eukaryota > Metazoa > Chordata > Mammalia > Eulipotyphla > Soricidae > Cryptotis > Cryptotis parvus. The sequence goes on from JAJIBD010005432.1 coordinate 45,830, forward strand.
ATCAATCTTAGCTCAGGAATGAGGTTGCTGCCTACTTACTCCTCTGCTTACTGGATGTCTCTGTCCCTGAGCAGACAAGCACTCAGCATTTTGGTTCAGGCCTGACATTGTCTCATCACATGTGGGTAACTATGGTCTGACACCCTCGTCTGTAATTTCTGCTGTGAACGTTGCTAGTTTCATATCTAATATTCATTCTTCTCTTTGTAAATAGATCCGGTCCAGCGATGTGTTAAAACTTACACATATTGTATACCTTGTATGTTGTGGAAGAGTGGGCACATATTGTATACCTTGTATGGGTTGTGGAAGAGTGGGCACTTATGTTTTGAAATCTGAGCACAAATTACATTGGAATTATTATATATATATATATATATTATAACACCAATATGGATTGACACTATAAATTATATATTATATATAAAGACATGTATATATATATATATATATTTTTTTTGTGTGTGTGTGTGTGTGTTTGTCTTTTGGAATGTGTGAATCATTTTTGAATGTACAGTGAAAACATTTAATTGATTGCAGGAATAAATGACATATATACATAAGAATTCGTAAAGCTAATAGTAGTAGCTGCTCTGAATATTAGATATAGTTAGAATGCTACATATAGGAAGGGACAAATGGTCAGTCTGCTGTTTTACTGATAACAAAAGACTCAGTTTTACATGACTTATATTCTACTTTCCTCCTTCTTTAAATATTCTAGTTTTTCAAACATAAAGTCGAAGTTAGATCATATTCCTTGCAATAATATTAATAAAACCTGTATACTAAATAAAAATACAAAACTATCATTTGTCACTTGTATCACTTGTCTTCCCATCATTCATCGATTTGCTGGAGCTGGCGCCAGTAGTGTTTTCATTCGTTGGGAATGAGGTCCATTATTGTTACTGTTTTTGGTATATTGAATACACCACGAGTAGCTTGCCAGGCTCTGCTGTGGCTCTGGGTTCATCCCAGGGGCCCAATTCCCATGACCCAATGGAATGGTTTGAGGCTCTTTATGTTCCTGGAGCAAGCAGGTGCCCTTGGGCTCTACTTGCATGAGACTGGTCATATGGAGATGTTACTGGTGCCCGCTCGAGCAAATCGATGATGAACGGGAAGACAGTGACAGTGATACAGTGAACATATGCCTCAGAGACCTGGGCCCTACGAAAGAAGGATGAAAATGCTATTCGGGTCTCCCAAAGAGGAATCGAAAGAACTATGCTTGGAATATCATGCCTCATTCAAGTGAAAGAAGGAACCGAGCTCCAACCTCCATCACTGTTCCAGAGTCAGGGACGCTGTCTCATTTGCCAAGGCATCGAAAATCAGATGGGCTGGACATGTAATGCGATTTGGAGATTACCGCTGGACTAGAGCCATTACTGACTGGATCCCACGGGAATGCAAAAGATCACGTGGCCGCACACCTACAAGATGGTCAGACTTCTTTGTCAAGACCCTGAACGAATGGTTTGAGGCTCTTTGTATTCTTGTAGCAACCAGATACTATCGGGCTACACTGGCACGTGATAGGGTCAAATGGAAAAGCTACTGGCACCCGCTCGAGCAAATAAAAATAACGGGGTGTCAAGTGTCAAGTGATCAAGTGATCATAGAATAATGAGATTCTTACCCTAAGGTAACTTCTTACTTTGGGGTGGAATACCAACTTGTAAAGTTTGTGTACTAAAATGATGCATATACTTCAGCACTATTTCATCATCCCCTGTCAGGGTATCCAGTTATCCTTTTTATAGACTATTGTGATTTACAAGTCATTGTGATTGGAAGGACTCCTTTGTCGGGAATGCCGCCGAAAGCGAAGTTCCCTTCTACCTCCAAAGCCGGCGGGGAATGGATGAAGACTCAGGAATCCGATGCAGTTTTAAAAGGCTTTACTTATCACAGGTTCAGGCATACAAATCCACAATAGGAAAAACCCTGTGCTTAGGATTCCTGGCTAGAACCCCAGCCACGTGTAGGCCAAAATGGCGGCCACCACGTGTAAAGGCCCTGTAAAGAGGAGACAAAGACAAGACTCCCAAGAAGGGTGCGAGCTCACAAAGAGAGCCCAAAAAGGAGGCGCGAGAGAGGAAGCAGGCTAGTATTATACCCCTGCAACTCAGATCTCCCTCCCACTGTTATGGAAAGCAGGGAGGGTCAAATGCCCTCAGGTAATTTCTCCCAGCACCTCACTTAGGCCCTTTTATATGCTAATGTCTTGAGCCAAGATCTGCCTGGAAAAGCCTTTCTAAGGTATAGAAGGGGGTTTCCAAGATGGCTTGTCTCTGTACCAAAGTCTAATACTAGTACCAGTCAAATATTTCTCCAAGCCTTCACAAGTCTCATCTACTTCACGGTAGTTTTGTATTTTAGTTGCCTTTGAGTATATCAGGGGAGCCATGCTTGCTTGCTAGGAGGCAAACAGCATTTCTCTCTGGTCTAATTAATTACTTAGGAATCCTACGTGGCCAGGCAAATATGCTGGTAAGATCTAGCTAGTCCCACGATGATTGTGGTAGCATGGGAGAATATTTATACCAGCTATTACAGAATACATGGTCAGATAAACTGCCACATTTAGACTACCCCCTTATCTACGAAGTGATTTGCAGGCGGCAATTCAGAGCAGATGCAGCAGCTCTTAGAGGAGTCCTGCGACACTCCTCTGTCTTTAATACCGAATTTTATTTTATTTTATTTTTTTCAAATTTTATTACACTACTTTTAGACATACAATTGTAAGATGCTCATGTTGAGTTTTGGTTCTACAGTGTTCCAACACCTGTCCCTCCACCCGAACCCATCTCCCATCACCAATGTCCCCACCTCCCTCCCCCCCTCCCACACCTCAACTACTTGGCAAGTTCTGTATGTCTTTTCTCTCCTCTCTATCTCTCTCTCTCCTGCCTAACTTTCCTACACATCGAAATACCGGAATTTTAGGATCAAATGATAAAGAGGCAACTTTTATTTCCCTTTTATTCTCCCTGTGCTCAGCTGATCATGTGGCATCCGGGAGGGAAGGCAGGTTTTAGCCCTGGCCCACCATCCCAATAGAGCCTCACAAGAAGCTAGAAGGAGCCCTACACCATGAGGGCAGTCATCTTCGGCATCTGGACTCCACAGCTCGTCAGAGCTCCACCAAGAAAAGCCCATTTCAAGCTCTGCTGGTCAGAGTCCCAGCCTACAGCAAAGCCTATTTCAAGCCCAGGTATGCTTGAACCAGAGACAGAGATACATGGGGCAGACTACCCCATGTATCTATCTAACTGCTACCGGCTCTCCATGTGCTCAGCTGATCATGAAGTGTCTGGGAGGGAAGACAGGTTCTAGCCCTGGCCCGCTATCCCAGTAGAGCCTCACAAGAAGCCAGAGGAACCCCCACACCATGAGGGCAGCCATTTTCAACATCCAGACTCCACAGCCCGTCAGAGCTCCACCCAAGAGAAAGCTGATCTCTCCCTGATTCATCAGTAAATGCATGAACTGAAAGCCTACTATAGAAAGTATACCACCCGCATGGCAGAGCCTGGCAAGCTACCCATGTCGTATTTTTTTTTTTTTGAGTCACACCCGGCGATGCTCAGGGGTTACTCCTGGCTCTTTGCAGAGGAATTACTCCTGGCGGTGCTTCGGGAACCATATGGAATGCTGGGGATCGAACACGGCTGGCACAGGCCGGCCGCTGCAAGGCAAAGGCCCTACCCGCTGGGCTATCGCTCCGGCCCTCCCATGTCGTATTTGATATGCCAAAAACCAGTAAGAATTATACATCTCTTTCCCTGACCTGAGCGAATGGTTTGAGGCTCTTCGTGTTCCTGGAGTGAGCAGATGCCCTTGGGCTACACAGGCATGTGACAGGACGGATGTAAGGATATATTACTGGTGCCCGCTTGAGCAAATCGATGAACAATGGGAAGACAAGTGATATAGTGATTCTCCCTGGAATTTCAGCCATCTTCACTGTTGTTTGTACTTCATACATTTAGATATTTATGTGAGTGGCGGTGGGGGGGCAGGTAAGATGAAGGGAGCGGGGGTCCTGGGGATTGAACTCAGGGCCTTGAGAATTCCAGGCATACACTCTTACCAGTAACCTGCCTTGTTAGCTACTACCTCATTTTTAGAAAGCTTTGTTGAGAGACTGGCAAGAGCTGAATTGAATGCATGCTTTCCATGTGGGTGATCCTCTTGCCATCACCAGAACCACTCAGTTTCCTAAGCATTGCCAGGAGTGACACCTGAGCATAGAGCCAGGACTAGCCTCAGGCCTGCTGGGTGTGACCAAAAAGCTTCACTGATATACAGTTAGCATAATAAATTGTGTTTGTAGTTACATATGTGCACAGTTTGTGAAACCATTACTGCAGTGAAGATAATATATCAGTACATCAGGTAAGGCAGTTGCCTTGCATGCAGCAGATCCAGGTTCAATCTCTGGCACTGCATATAGTCCCTGGAGCACTGCCAAGATTAAGCCTGAGAAAATAGCTAGAAGTAAGCCCTGAGGGCAGCCAGATGTGGTCCAGAAACAACAGCAGCAGCAACAAAAGGATAGTACATCTATCCTCTTTCAAAGTTTTCTCCCACCTTTTTTATAACTGGTCTTGTTACCTCCTCTGTACTCATCCCCAGGTGTTTCTATAGGTTAGATATTTTCTATAGCTGTAGATTAGTTTGTAATGTCTAGAGTTTATATAAAATATCCATGAGTAAAATGACTAGGTTATATGATATATTTGTTTAGCTTTTAAGAAATTGCTGACTGGGGCTGGAGTGATAGTATCTTAGGGAACACCGCGGGGTCCCCGACAGTGTCAGGACAGAAGTTCTCTTCTACCTCCGAGGACACCAGGAGGACAGATGAGGCATATGTTAATACAGGAAAAACTGTGGAGTTGAAGAGATGTGCCTGGAGCTGGAGGTTCTTTGTTTTATGGTGGCTTATTCTATGATGTTCTATGATGGCATTATTCTATGATGGCTTTGAAATACGTTCCCTCTTTAGCTGAAAACTTGATTCCACAAAAAATTACAGCTGCTTTTTAAAAAAAATATTTTACTTTAATGGTATATTACTCCCTTCACCTCTTCACTTCCCTTTGTTGCTGCTGCTATGATGACATGAGATTAAACACATGCCTGGCTATGGTTCTCAAATGTATAGGTGTGAACACAAGGTAAATAAAAAATTACACTTGTGTGAATTGGAGAACCAGTACAGGGGTAAAGCACTTATCTTGCATCTGGCTCTCTGGGTTTGACTCCTGAGCACAGAGTCAGGACTAAGCAATGAGCACTGTTGGCTGTGGTCCAGAATGCAAAGTAAATAAATGTGATTCATACTTCTTTAGTTACATCATTGAAAAGAATAAAATTTTAAGGTTTTGGGGTCATACCTGGAAATTCTCAGGCGATACTCCTGCACTCAAGAAGCACTCCTGGCAGTGCTCAGGGGCCATATGAGATGTCATGGATTGAGCCCAGGTCAGCCGCTGCACCCAAGGCAAGTGCCTCACCCACTGAACTCCTTTCCAGTCTTGCTTACATATGTTTTTAGGGGTGACTTACACAGAAACCCTGTTAATAAATGAAGGGGAGAGAAAAACTAGAAGGCAACTGGAGATGGCAAAAGCAAAACAGTAACCTTGTATGAGCCTAAGAAAACACCAGGCCCAAATAGAAGATCACACTACAAACAGCTGTCCAGTGCTGTCTATTTAGTATTTCCCCCAGTACTCTTTAAACCTGTTTAAGCCATGGAAGACAACCTGTGAAGATGTCACCCTTGGAAGGAGACTAAAAATTCACAGTAACCAGTATATGCTAGAGCCCAGGTAGGGTGCTGAGACAGTCTTCCTGCTCCTAAATAGTCTGTTAACATTATTTAATGCTGTTCCTTCTGATTTGCTAATGAAAGTAGGCTTATTCATTATGTTCACATTAGTAGATGGGAGTTGGAGTATATGGGAAATCTTCACTTCTTTTGTAACTCTGACAATTTCTTAAAAAGGGCCTAAGTGCAGGAGTGGTATAGTTAAGAGGCTAAGGCACAAGCTGGCCGACCCAGGCTCTATACCCAGCATCACATGATCTCCTGGAAGGGCTGAGCTCCTGCTTATCCTGCCCGCACATTGAACCACTGACTGCAAGTTTCTAGGTATTCCTCCACTCCCCACCTATACCTGCCATCCTGCCTTTGAGCACCACTTGGCAGGTACCTCCTCCCTCCCTATCCCAGAGGACCAGAGGAAATACCAGCAAGAAATTGAGCATCTGCCTTGCAAACTTAGGGTCATGAGCTCTTTTCCACAGTGTCCCACATGCACCAAGCATGATTCTGTACAAAACTATAAAGAGCCTATATCTGACTTTTACTATATCACTGTCTTCCTGTTCATCATTGATTGGTTTGAGCAGGCACCAGTAACATCTCCATATGTCCTGTCTTATGCTAGTAGATCCCAAGGGCACCTGTTTGCTCCAGGAACATAAAGAACCTCAAACCATTTCATCAGGTGATGGGAATGAGGTCTAAAATTGTTACTGGTATTTGGCATATCAAATACGACACGGGTAGCTTGCCAGGCTCTGCCATGTGGGTAGCATACTCTTACAGTCGTCTCTAAATCCAGCATTTATTGATGAACCACACTGGCCACAAGCGGTCACCACGAGCCAGGCTGTGATAGGCTGGTCTGCTGGGTGGAGTTCTGACGAGAGGAAGTCGGGATGTGGAAAATGGAGACCCTCAGGGAGTGGGGGGGGGTCGTCTGGCTTGTTGCAAGGCTCTGCTGGGGTGCCTGGTCAGGGATAGAACCCACTATCCCTCCTGGGTGCCTCGTGTGCTACTGGGCACAGGGAGAGCCAGTAGCAGCTCTCCCCATGTCTGTGAGTCTCTCTGACTTTTTACATTTTTATTATAATGCAAAGTTAACTTAAATCTTCCTTCCTTCCTTCCTTCCATCCATCCTTCCTTCCATCCTTCCTTTCTTCCTTCCTTCATTCCTTCC
>JAJIBD010005433.1:0-54413 GCA_021461705.1 Cryptotis parvus
GGCCAGCCCCAGGCTGAACCCAACATTGCTCCAAGGATTTGCTCAATTGGACACAGAGCCAATAAAATGCAAGAGAACATGAAAGTAGAAGTAAGGAAAATGGAAATGAAAATGCAAGCAGAAATAACAGACACTAAAAATGTGGTGGGTGAAATGAAAATCTTATTGGAAGACCATTGCAGCAGAGAAACAGCTGCTGAGGAGAGAATCAGAGAGCTCGAAGAGGAGGTGCAGAGACTCTCTAGGCAACAGCAGAAAATGGAAAAAAAGACTCACAGTAAAACGAACAAACAAGAGATAACCAAGATGAAGCCAAAATGAATAACATAATGATCATTGGAGTCCCAGAGGGACAGGAAGAAAACCCTGATGAAGAAGCAACTATCAAAGCAATCATTGCTAAGAAATTCCCAGAACTAAAGAGCACTTGCTCCCAGATTCGGGAGGCCCGAAGGGTACCATCTAAAAAGAAAACCAAATAAGAATACTCCAAGACATATCCTAATCAAAATGACAACTACCATAGAGATAGAATACTGAAAGCAGCAAGATTAAAGAAGGAAATCACATACAAAGGACAATCCATAAGATTTACAGCAGATTTTCAGAGGAAAAACTGAGTCTGAAGACAAAGGTGGAATATCATGCAAAGCACAACACTATGAAGACCTCACAAAGAATTCTTTACCTGACCAGATTCACATTTAGATTTGAAGGAAAGATACAGAACTTCATAGAGAAGCAACAGCTCAAGAACTTCATAGACTCAAAATGAGCTTTAAAAGGACTGAAGGAGCTGCTGTAAGAGAATATGAACTCTACAAGCAGAACAAACATTTTCAAAAAGATAGCACAAAATTCTATGACAATAATCTCTCTCAACGTCACTGGCCTAAATGCACCAATAGAAAGACACAGAGTGCCAAAATGGAATAAAAATCTGAATCCAACATTCTGTTGCCTATAAGAAACACATCTGAATAATCAGAGCAAACACAGACTCAAGGTCAAAGTCTGGAAGACAATTCTCCACACAAACAACTCTTCCAAAAAGGCTAGTGTGGCCATACTAGTATCTGATAACATGGGCTTCAGGCTGAAAAAGGTTAGAAGGGACAGTGGAGGCCATTTTCTTAATACTTAAGAAGGGATATATATATATATATATATTATATATATATATATATTAAGAAGGGATATATATACCAAAGTAATTAAACTCCTAAACATATGCAACCAACGAAGGACCAGTGAAATATTTAAAACTAAAAGATTTCAAAGAAAACATCTATAGTAGCACAACAATAGTTGGAGACTTCAACACTGCTTTATCAACTATGGATAGATCAACAAGACTAAAACTCACCAAGGAAATACTGGCCTGAAAGAAGAAATGGAAGAAACAGGGCTGGTTGCTATATACAGGGCTTTTCATCCCCAAAAAGCTAAATACACATTTTTCTCCAGTGCACATGGAACATTCTTCAAAATAGACCACATGTTGAGCCACGAAGCATACCTCAATAAAATAAAAATGATAGAAATTGTGTCAACTATTTTCTCAGACCAGGATGCACTGAAAATGGAAGTTAACCACACACAGTAAGAGGGAGTCAAACCAAACACCTGGAAAATGAACAGCTCACTGCTGAACAACCAGTGGGTCAAAGAAAAAATCAAAGAGGAAATCCAAAGATTCCTGGAAACAGATAAAATTAAGACACAAACTGTCGGGGATGCTGCTGGGGTCCCCGACATTGCCGGGAAGCGAAGTTCCCTTCTACCTCCAAAGCCGGGCGGGAATGGATGAAGACTCAGGAATCCGATGCAGTTTTAAAAAGGGCTTTACTATCACAGGCTCCAATAAACAATCCAAGAGCAGGTAAAACCTCCGGACTCTGGGTTCCCAGCTAGGCCCCAGCCAGGTGTAGGCCAAGATGGCTGCCACCACATGTTGAGGCCCCACAGAGAATGGAGAGAACGGAGAAGCAAAACTCCAAGGGAAACCGAAATGGCAAAAAGGGGAAAAAAAGAAGGGCTTCTTTTTTTCTTGCAGCTTATTTTATAGCTAGAAATCCGCCCAAACTCCCTAGCCCAACCCATTCTGGGCTGGGCTATCTAGAGATGAAAACAGGAAAATAGCTCTATAGAAATGTAGCAACTTCAGAAGACCATCTGGCTGTTTACAAGGACCTAGAGCTAATTCAAAGCCTCCTAGCAGAGCTAGGAGGAGCTATAAACTAAATGTAACTTCCCCTGGCAGGAAGGGTCAAATGCCCTCAGGTAATTTCTCCCAGCACCTCACCTAGGCTCTAGTATATGCTAATGTTTTGAGCCAAGATCTGCCTGGAAATGCCTTTACAGGGTAAAGAAGGGGGTTTCTGAGATAGCATGTCTCTGCACCAAAGACTAATACTAATGCCAGTTAAATATTTCTCCAAGCCTTCACAAGTCTCGTTTATTTCTCGTCTACTTTAAATGTAGTATGCTACATTTAAAACTAAGTTTTAAATTTCTTAGTTTTAAATTTAGTATGCTATCTGCATGGCAGAGCCTGGCAAGCTACCGTGTAGTATTTGATATGCCAAATACCAGTAACAATTATAGACCTCATTCCGGAATGGATTGAGGCTCTTTATGTTCCTGGAGCAAGCAGATGCCCTTGGGCTCTACTAGCATGAGACAGGACATATGGAGATGTTACTGGGGCCCGCTCGAGGAAATTGATGATGAACAGGAAGACAGTGATACAGTGATACTTCATGGTAGTTTTGTGTTTCAGTTGCCTTTGAGTTATCAGGGAGCCATGCTTGCTTGTTTGGAGGCAAACAGCATTTCTCTCTGGTCTAATTAGAGATCCAACGTGGCCAGGCAAATATGCTGGTAAGATCTAACTAGTCCCACAATGGTTGTGGTAGCATGAGAAAACATTTATACCAGCCAGTATAGAATACATGGTCAGATAAGACTGGCACAATTAGACTGCCCCCTATCTATGAAGTGACCTGCAGGAGGCAATCCAGGGCAGATACAGAGGCCTAGGCTTTTAGGCGTCCTGCAACAACAAACTATCAGAACTTGTGGGACAAAACTAAAGCAATGTTAAGTGGAAAGTTCATAGCTCTGCAAGCATTCATCAGGAAAAAAGAAAGGGCCCACATATATAACCTGACTTCACAGCTCAAAATATTAGAAAAGACCAAAAAAAAAAAAAAAAAAAAAAGGATCCCAACCAAGGCACAAAGAAGGAAAGAATAAAATTTAGAGAGGAAATCAATGATCTCAAAACCCAAGAAGCAATCCAAAAAATTAATGAAACCAAGAGCCGGCTCTTTGAAAAACTAAACAAGATCGACAAACCACTGGCAAGATTTGTAAGGACAGGGAAAGAGAGAACCCAAATAAATAGAATCAGAAATGAAAAGGGGAACATCATAACAGAAACCACAGAAATCCAAAAGATTATCAGAGATTACTTTGAGAGCCTATATGCTATGACACATGAAAACCTGGAAGAAATGGATAAATTCCTGAAGTCCCATAACTTCCCACAGCTGAAACAATAAGACCTGCAATGCCTGAATAAGCCTATCACCATCAAGGAACTTGAAACAGTAATTAAAAGTCTTCCCAAACACAAAAGTTCAGTTCCAAATGGATTACTAGAGAATTCTTCCAAACCTTTAAGAGGACCTACACTTAATCCTATTCAAATTTTCCAGGAAAAGAAGAAACAGAAACACTCCCAAATAACTTCTATGAGGCACACATCACCCTGATACCCAAAGCAGGCAGAAAAAAAGCACACAAAAAGAAAACTACAGCACAATATATGTGATGAACACAGATGCTAAGATCTTCAACAAAATACTAGCAAATACAATCCAAAGTCTCATCAAAAAGATTATATATAATGATCAAGTACAGTTCATCCAGAGAATGCAAGGTGATTCAACATTTGCAAGTCAATCAACATAATACCTCATATCACTTGATCACTGACATCCCGTTATTAATCAATTTGCTGGAGCGGGCGCCAGTAACATTTCCATTTGACTCTATCAAGTGCCAGTGTAGCCCAATGGCATCTGGTTGCTTCAGGAATAGAAGAGCCTCAAACTGTTCATTCAGAGTCTTGGCAAAGAAATTTGACCATCTTGTAGGGGGCGGCCACGTAATCTTTTGACATCACGTGGGATCCAGTCTGTAACGGCTCTAGTCCAGCAGTTGTTTCCAAATCGCGTTACATGTCCAGTCCATCTGATTTTTGATGCTTTGGCAAATGAGACAGAGTCCCTGACTTGGAACAGCGACAGAGGTCGGAACTCCAGATTCCCTCTCTCACTTGATATTCCAAGCATAGCTCTTTTGATTCCTCTTTGGGAGAACCAATAGCATTCTCATCCTGCTTTTGTAGGGCCCAGGTCTCTGAGGCGTATGTTAATGCAGGGAGAATGGTGGAGTCGAAGAGATGTGCCCGGAGCCGGAGATTCTTTGTTTTTTTTTAGCTATTTCTTTGATGCTTTTGAAGGCATTCCATGCTGCTCTCTTTCTTCTGCGCAGCTCAGGTTTTAGGTCGTTCATCATGTTGTCTTCTCGATGTAGGTACACATAACTGCTGCATTCAGAGATGTTTGTTCCATTGAGAGTGAATGGGGCCTCTGGAACTAGTTCAATTTTTATGAACATAGTTTTGTTGAGATTCAACTGTAGACCTATCTTTCCACATTCTCGGTCAAAGTCAGCCAGCCTTTGTGCAGCTTGGTTAATGTTTGGTGTTATTAGAATGATGTCATCAGCGAAGCATAGATGGCGTAGTTGCCGGCCTCTATCTTCACTCCTAATTCCTTCCCATTCTAATTGTTGCATGATGTTCTCGAGGGTGACGCTGAAGAGTTTTGTTGAAATGGTATCACCTTGACAAACCCCTCTTTTAACATTGATGATCACTTCCTTGTAGAATGGTGAGATCCTGGTGGTGAAAGCATAATACAGCTCACAAAGGATCTTTATGTATTGGTTTTGACTGCCCTGTTTGGCTAGGACTTTGATGACCACTTTGGTCTCTACAGAATCAAAGGCTTTCTTTCAATCAATGAACATGAGACAGAGCGGCATTGAAATCCCTATACCTCAATGTGCTAGGTTACAGTGTGGATTGGTTGATTGTGCTGAATCCTTTTTGGAAGCCAGCTTGCTCACATGGTTTGTTCTTCATCTAATGTTCTGCCAATCCTGTTCAGGATGACTCGAGTGAACAGCTTGTAAATGATGGACAACAGGCAGATGGGGCGATAGTTGCCATGTCTTGAATGTCTCCCCTTCTTGAGCAGTAGAACTGTCATGCTGGTTTTCCATTGGATTGGGCACCTTTTAATCAGACAGATAGCATGTGAAGGAAACTTCCTCAATATAGTCAAAGCCATCTACCAAAAGCCCAGAGTAAGTATAATTTTCAATAGAGATAAACTGAAAGCCTTCCCCTATGATTGTGGACAAGGTTATGCATTGTCACCACTTCTATTCAATACAGTACTTGTAGTACTTACCATAGCAATCAGAGAAGAAAGGAACATTAATTGCATCCAGATAGGCGAGGAAGAAGTCAAGCTATCACTATTTGCAGATGACATGATTTTATACCTAGAGAACCCTAAGCTCTCTACCAAAAAGCTCTGAAACACAATGGAAACCTATAGTAGAGTAGCAGTGTACAAAATCAATACTCAACAGTTAGTGGCTTTCCTGTATACAAATAATGAAAGAGAAAACGGATATTAAGAAAATGATCCCAGTCACAATTGTGATTCAGAAAATCTAATACCTAGGAATCAGCTTAACCAAGTATGTAAAGGACTTGTACAAAGAAAACTACAAGACACTGCTTCAAGAAACAAGAGGACATAGGAAATGAAGACACATTCCTTGCTCATGGATGGGTAGAATCAACATTGTCAAAATGGTAATACTCCCTAGAGCTTTGTACAGATTCAATGCCATCCCTATAAGGATACCCATGATATTCTTCAAAGAAATTGACCAAACACTCCTGAAATTTGTTTAGAATAATAAACCCCCATGGATAGCTAAAGAAATCCTTGGAAAAAAGTAGATGGGAGGCATCACCTTTCCCATCTTCAAACTGTACTACAAAGCAGTATTAATTAAAACAGCATGGTATTGGAATATAACGAGTCATGAGCACCTATGAAATAGAGTTGAGTATCCTGACACCTAACCTCAAACACATGATCATTTAATCTTTGATAAAGGTGCAAAAAGTACCAAATGGAGCAAGGAAAGCCTCTTTAACAAGTGGTGCTGGAAAAACTGGGTAGCTACATGCAATAAAATGAATTTGGATCTCTGTTTCAGGACTCCTCTAAGAGCCTCTGCATCTGCTCTGAATTGCCTCCTGCAAATCACTTCGTAGATAAGGGGATAGTCTAAATGTGGTAGTTTATCTGACCATGTATTCTGTACTAGCTGGTATAAATATTCTCTCATGCTACCACAATCATCGTGGAACTAGCTAGATCTTACCAGTTGCCTGGCCACGTTGGATCTCTAAGTAATTGAACCAGAGAGAAATGCTGTTTGCCTCCAAGCAAGCAAGCATGGCTCCCCTGACAACTCAAAGGCAACTAAAATACAAAACTACCGTGAAGTAGACGAGACTTGCTGAAGGCTTGGAGAAATTTTTAACTGGTACTTGTGATAGACTTTGGTACAGAGACAAGCCATCTCGGAAACCCCCTTCTCTACCCTATAAAGGCTTTTCTAGGCAGATCTTGGCTCAAGAAATTAGCATATAAAAGGGTCTAGGTGAGGTGCTGGGAGAAATTACCTGAGGGCATTTGACCCTCCCTGCTTTCCATAATAGTGGGAGGGAGGTCTGAGTTGCAGGGGTATAATACTAGCCTGCTTCCTCTCTCGCGCTCTCTTTTTCGGCTCTCTCTTTGTGAGCTTGCACCCTTCTTGGGAGTCTTGTCTTTGTCTCCCCTTTACAGGGCCTTTACACATGGTGGCCGCCATTTTGGCCTATATGTGACTGGGGTTCTAGCCAGGAATCCTAAGCACAGGGTTTTTCCTATTGGGGATTTGTATGCCTGAATCTGTGATAAGTAAAGCCTTTTTAAAACTGCATCGGATTCCTAAGTCTTCATCCATTCCTCGCCGGCTTTGGATGTAGAAGGGAACTTGCTTCCCGGCACTGATGGGGACCCTGGCGGGCGTTCCCCGACATCTGGCATCCCTGGGTGGGCACCCCTGCATCTGGAGGTCCCACCAAGATGTGATGAACTTTTCCTGAGGCCGAGAGCAGCTTTTAAACCGTGAGTTAAAATGGGTTACCTCTCGGAGGCTTTTTCTTTGTTCTGGCTTCACCTGATTATTCAGGTGCTAGTAAAAGTGGTGACTTTTGTATTTCCTGCTTTTCTTTCAGAGAATCATGAAATTAAATCTAGCAAACAGATTTTAAAGCTTGACGATAATCTAGAGGAGGAAAAGAAACCTCCAGAGGAGGCCGACTCTCAAACTGAAAATCTGCCCGGAGTTAATACCTCTGAAGTCATAGGTGCCCCTCTGATGGAGACTGAATCTCAAGTTGAGGGCTTCCCTAAAATTCTTACAAACTCTGATGAGGATGGTTAGGAACAGATTAATTCCCAGAGCCTGCCCAGGCCTCAAAAGGCTTGTAGTTCCTCCTGTTCTAAATTTAATAGTCAAAGAGTAAAGCTCTGGGAGCTTTGCAACATTCCTCATGACTATTCTTTATTTTTGCCTTTTCTAATGCTAACTCTTGTGATTTTTGTGATAAAATGCACCTCTCCCAACAGGAGCTAAGTGCAAGTCCTGGAGAGCAAGTTGTTAAGTTTAAAGTAGAGGCTTTCCTGGACCTTTGGTTTAAGAAAATGAAAAGACAAATTTCTTGGTGGCATCTTTACTTAATTCAGTTGGAAAAGAGCTTTAGGCTCAATCTACAGTTGCCTGCCGCCTTCATAAATACCGTAGCTTTCCATAAAGACAAACCGGACTAAATTTTCCGTTTTTTATTTGTCTGTGCTCCATCCCACTTGGCTGGAGGTTTGCAGACAAGTTATTTGATTGGATATTTTTGGCAAACGACTTCTGGCAAATGGACAGTTTTGGCAAATGATTTATGGCAAATATTATGGCTAATGACGAAGTGTTAAACGTGCTCAAAAAACTTTCAAAATTCAGTTATTAATGCAACAAAAAAACAAGTATCTTTAACATTATTCACCTTAAGTTTGTCTCAAGGAGAGCCGCTGGAAAACATGGATGCAGACTCAAAAACTAGTCAATTCACCTATCTAAGTAAAATTTGATTATAAATGGTAGCAGGTCTAAAAAACACCTACTTTCTTTCAATACAGGTTTAAAAATACCTAATTTCTTTCAGTATAAAGTCTTAATTTTAAATTGCAAACTGCTGTTCAAACATCCCAGATTGGTTCTTTTTAATAATGATAATCTTGCTTTGCAGCCTGTTGAACATGGTCCATCTTAAATAACAATAATTTTGCTTTGCAGCCTGTTGATCTTGGTTCATCCTTAATAAAAATAACCTTGCATTGCAGCCTGTTGATTGTTGATACTTAAGCTGGAGATGACCCCTTTTGTTCTAAAAAAAATTTAAAAAACTGCCTTGGAGCGAGTTTAAAGGTAAAAGCACCTAAATAACCCTCCAAAAGAAGGTGCCATAAAAAAATATGTATTTTCTATGTGTTTAATGTGTAAGTGTCTTAATGTTTCCTTGCTGCTTTGAAGTGTTTAAAGGTGAAAGCACCTGAATAAACCTCAAGGAGAAGATATTTTGTACAAATTTTCTAAGGTTTTTATATATAGGAATGTCTAATGAAGAACATTAGAACATTTTCTAATGTTTTGTTTACAGGTAAAAAATAAAAAAATTAAAAAGGAGAAAAAAAGTGTGAACTCCAAGTATAGTGCTCAATATCAAAATCTGCTAACAACTAATAAAAATTTTTAATGCTTTTGTTCAGAGATTTAGAGGAAAAGAACTTGGATGCTGCAGATTCCTTCTATGATGTTTGAGGCTTTGGACTCTGGTCACAGTGCTCATTACAAAAACCTCTGTCTAACACCATGCACAAAAGTCAGATCAAAACTGTATGACCAAAAACCAACTATGAACTTTTTTAATTGTATATCTTTGTAATTGTATATCTCACAGTGGTATAATAAAATACTTTAAAAAATTATTTAAAAAATGGATTAAAGATCTCAATATCAGACCTGAATCCATAAAGTACATTGAAGAAAATATAGGAAAAACCTTCCATGACATTAAAGCTAAAGGCATTTCAAAGATGAAACACCACTCACAAAGCAACTAGAAGAAAAGATAAGCATATGGGACTACATGAAACTTAAAAGCTTTTGCACCTCAAAAGAAACAGTGACCAAGATACAAAGACTGTCCAATGAATGGTAAAGAATATTCACTCAATACCCATCTGATAAGGATTAATATCCAGGATATATCAGGCACTGGTAGAACTTTACAAGAAGAAAACAGCCAACCCTATCAATAATGGGGAGAAGAAATGAACAGAAACTTCCATAAAGAAGAATTCAAATGGTCAAAAGACATATGACAAGCTGCTAATCATCACTAATCATCAGAGAGATGCATATCAAATCAACAATGAGATAACATCTCACACCACAGAGCCTGGCACATATCCAAAGGAGCAAGAACAACAACAATGCTGGTGAGGATGGGGGGGGGAGGGGGAATGGGACTCTTATCCATTGTTGTTGGGAATGTCGACTGGGTCAGCCTTTTTGGAAAACAATATGGACATTCCTCCCAACACTAGAAATTGAGCTCTCATTTGACCCAGCGATACCACTCCTGGGAATATATACCCTGAGAAGCCAACAGCGCACAGAGGAAACACCATCTGCACTTTTATTTTCACAGCAGCACTTTTCACAATAGCCAGAATCTGGAAACAATCAGAATGCCTGAGAACTGATGACTGGATAAACTTTGGTACATCTACACAATGGAATACTATGCAGCTGTGAGGAAAATGAAGTTATGAAATATGTCTATAAATGGATGGACATGGAGAGGATCATGTTGAATGAAATTAGCCAGATGACAAAACAGGGATCAGGAGGTCTTGTCAGAGGTGGAATCTACCACAAACATGTGGGAGTCAGAGTTTAGGTAAGACAGAGAAGATAACAGTGTGCTTATAATTGTCGAAAGTGTTAATACCAGCCTTGGATTTAGCACTGAATATAAGCAAAAAGATACACGTGATAACCTGGTCTAAATGTATGTGTTGCAATCCACAATGTGTAAGAGAAGGAAGAGAGAGAGAGAGAGAAAGAAAAGAGATAAAGAACTTGCCATAGAGGCAGGCTAGGGGAGGACAGATGAAATCAGGGACATTGGTGGTGTGGGAAATGGGCACTGGTGAAGGATCGGATGCTGGAACACTGTATGACCAAAACCCAAACATAAACATCTTTGTAATTGTATATCTCACGCTGGCATAATAAAATATTAAAAATAAATAAATAAATAAAAATAAATAAATAAAAACAACATTCTGGAGTTTATTCACCTTTCATCTTGTTATAAAGAAGCTAAAGGCATTATTTAGATATTTTAAGAGCTAATTTGAACCCCTGGATTTCCTAAACCATTTTTTAATCAAAGCACCATGATTTACAAAGCTATTCATAATTGAGTTTTAGACATACAATATTACAGCATGGATCCCACCACCAATGTTCCCAGGTTCCATCCCACACTCTCCTTCCTCTCTCCCTTCCCCCATATTTCCTCCTCCTTCCCCTGCCCCCACACAGTCAGCCCTTCAGAGTTATGTTATATAAATTTTAGTCTTAATTTCAGTGTTGGCTCTGTGGTTTGCATATTTGGTTCTATTGCACTACCTTGAGTGCTGGTGTGACTCTAACACTGAGGGCAAGGGAATGCTTTCATCTGCCTTCACTGGCAGTCTCTCATTCCTGCAAGTTGACGACATTTGTGGTCTCTAATAGAGCCACTATTTAAATAATCACTTCAGGATTTTGTGTATAACAGTCACACAAGCCAAATCATTACTTGAGAAGCTTGTCTGGTTTCCATTTTTGTTTTCGTATTTATGCTGGATTTTTTAGATGACTCTAAGAGTATGCTACCGCACGGCAGAGCCTGGCAAGCTACCCGTGTCGTATTTGATATGCCAAATACCAGTAACAATTATAGACCTCATTCCCATGACCTGATGGAATGGTTTGAGACTCTATATGATCCTGGAGCAAGCAGATGCCCTTGGGCTCTACTTGCATGAGTCAGGTCATATGGAGATATTACTGGTGCCCGCTCGAGCAAATCGATGATGAACGGGAAGACAGTGATAGAGTGATTACTTAACACCACCTTTGCACCTAACTTCTTTGTCCTGAAACATTTCTTCTCAACTGTATCTTGTCCCACTCCTCTCGGTTCTTTTCTTTCTTTCTCCTCCCTATTCTCAGGGGCCAAGGTTGATCTGGGCATCCCCCTTTAAAACGTTGTAACTCTCACAGTGGACTTTCTAGCACAAATAAGGATGGATCAGCTACATCAATGACTTAGAAGGAATCACCATTATCACACCTTTGAGTGGCAAATATATCCTAAGGCATCTTTCAAACTCTGGGTTGCTCTGTTAGAGGTAGGTGTTCTATTCCTTCCCAAATTCTATCTTACACAATTTGTAAATTAAGTTTGCTCTACATTTAAATATCCCCTGTGGATGTTTAATTTTCATTGGATCATGAGTTTGAGTGAGGAAACCTAAAAACAGAAAAATCTCAATTTTTTGTTCTCCTAACTTAGTAGATACCTGAAACAGTTCCTGTGCTTGCATCCTTATAGGTTATGCAAAGGATAAATACCAACAAGAAAATAATACTCTGCATTAGTTTAAGATTCATGGTAGAACGCTGGAAATTATTATTTAAAATTATGTACTAACCAAACTCCTATCTTTTAAAATGAATTTTTGGTATTATTGATACTCATTCCATTCAGAGCATCTGGTTTAGATTTTGACAACCCCAAGAAAGAAGGTAGGATAGTGGTGGTAAAGCTGACATTAGATAGAGTGAACAAAACCCATGTGTGCTGTGTATATTTAAGTCCCACCTACGGCAAAGATCATTTTGCTTCTATGTATTTCCTGATAACTAACTTCCTTCACAATGGTATTCTCTAGTTCCACCCATGTCACAGCAAATTGCCTGATATTTTGTTTGTTTCATTTATGCTTTGGGGCCATACCTGGCAATGTTCAGGGGGTTATTCCAGGCTCTACACTCAGGAATTATTTCTATTGGTGCTCAGGGGAACATGTGGGATGTAAAGGATTGAGCCCAGGTTGGGTGCATGCAAGGAAAGCACCCTGTCTTCTGTACTATCTTTCCAGTTCCAATGTGCCTGATTTTTTTCCTTTATTAAAAACTTGTGTATACCATTTTTGTATACCATTGTGTGTGTATAATTTACGTAACACAACTTCTTTTTCTATTTGTTTCTATTTCTATTTGTCTGTAGTTGAACATTTGAATTGTTTCCATATCTTGGATATGAGTATAGATGTGTATATTTCTTTTCAAATAATGTTTAGGTGTTTGGGGGATAGAGGCAAAGAAGTACTATTTCTGTATTGTGTGGTAGTTCTATTACTATGTTTTGAGAGATCTCTATATTGTTTTTTTGTGGAGGTTGGATCAGATGACATTTCCACTGACAGAGGATGAAGTTTCTCTTCTTACTGAAACCCTGCCAACACTGGCTGCTTCCAGACTTTTTTACAGTGCTATCTCCCAGGCATGAGATGATATCTCAATGTTGTTGTTTTCTTCTTTTTGGGTCACACCTGGTGATGCTCAGGGGTTATTCCTGGCTCTGCACTCAGGAATTATCCCTGAGGGGAACATGTGGGATGCTGGGGATCAAGCCCTGGTCAGCTGTTTGCAAGGCAAACACCTACCTGCTGTACTATAACTCTGGCTCCCTCAATGTTTTGATTTTCATTTACCTAATCATGAATTATGATGAGCACTTTTATGTTGACCATCTGTATGTGTTCTCTGAGAAAGTATCTTTGTTATTTGGATCTTTAAAATTAATTATTTGGAAAAGTGCTGTATTCCTAATTTTATGTTATTTACTGTTGAATTACAGTTCAAGGCATTTAGGTTTAACATTGAGTTGTCCTTTATACTTCTGCAGGGAACTTAGGTTAGTTGAATTACTCCCATCACAGTGCTCTGGAAGCACAACCAATTCTTCCAGGGTACTCCCAATCTTCTGCGTTTATCTTTAACCTCTTCTGTGTATTCTTCCTATCTTATCTATCACAAACATCTCCAAATCAGACATGGTAACTTAAAAAGTCAAACCTTCTGTTGGCTCTGTATTTTGTATATGTAAGTGAAATGTTGCAATTTCCCCCTTCATCTCTTTTATCTATTTCTATTTAGAGCAATGTCCTTATAGAGACACAGGAAGACAGTTAATGTAATTTTATAATATGAGAGTTAATTGACTTCAATAATATTTACTCTTGGGCATCCATCATACTTACCTGACTTAAGTCACAGTTACCCTTAGATGGACATTAATTTCTTTCACCCTAAAAGGTGGTTCCTGATGAGGCATTTGGATGGATCCAGAGTAAACTGTAAGCTACCCAGGCTTTGAAGTTGGACATCCCAAGGGCCATAAGTATAATAAGAGTTAAGAGCATTGTCATGGGAACAAACTCTGACATGACTCTGAAAGAAGTAACCAAATAAAGACCCTGTTAGGCTTAGGAGAAACTAACCTGGGCCTAGGACTGTTCGGGAAATCTTTTCCCAAGGAAAAGCCACTCTTTACCATGAAAATCTATGTCTTGTACTGTGTTTATACAAAATGACTATAAATATTTTAAGAAGTAGAGTTAATGTGGTTGTTCAAGTGAGTTACCAGCAAAGGAAAGGAGAAAGCAATATGCCCCTAGATGTTATGTCACCTTCGGGTGGAACTCATATAAGTGTTCTAGAGTATTGCACCTCCTAAATGGAATTCTTTCCTTGGGTAGATCTCCTAGGAGGATTCTAGAGTACTGCATCACCTAGATGGATTTCTGTTCCTAGGTGGATCTCCTAGAAGGATTTTAGAGTACTGCATCCCCTAGATGGAATTCTGTCCCTGAGTGAATCTCCTGAAAGGGTTCTAGAGTACTGCACCCCCTAAATGGAATTATGTCCTGGCAGATCTCCTAGAAGGATTCTAGAGTACTGCATCACCTAGATGGATTTCTGTTCCTAGGTGGATCTCCTAGAAGGATTTTAGAGTACTGCATCCCCTAGATGAAATTCTGTCCCTGAGTGAATCTCCTGAAAGGGTTCTAGAGTACTGCACCCCTAAATGGAATTATGTCCTTGGGTAGATCTCCTAGAAGGATTCTAGAGTACTGCATCACCTAGATGGATTTCTTTCCCTAGGTGGATCTCCTAGAAGGATTCTTGAGTACTTCGTCACCAAAATGGAATTCTGTCCCTGGGTGTATCTCCTAGAAGGATTTCCTCTGAATGAAGGCTTTACCTCTATTCATTGTTTATGTTAATGCTTAATCATACCTATGTGTAATTGCTCTTACTAACCCTTCACAATTTCTCTATAATAATTCGGATTAATTTTTAATAAACTGCCATTGGTTACCAGCCTGTGGTCATGTTTCTTGGTTCATTAGTAGGGGGATGGTCATCAGCCTCAAATGCACCAGGGAACCCTGGCCACTGGGATGGTGACTATGACTCATACAATTTATGACTTATTGGTACTTTATTTTTTTTTGATCACTGAAATCATGAAGTTCTTCATGATCGAGTCTCAGGCATCCCTTTGTCAGTGTCCGTGTCCCTCAACCAATGTCCCCACTCCACATATTTTCTTCCCAGCCACATCTCATAGTTTACTTCTATGGAGAGCTTCAAGAGCCTATGGGCTTGTTCCTTTATCCATAGGTCAGGGGAACAGTCGTTGGCCCTGGACACAGGCCAGGGAACTTCATGAATTGTGAGTACTGTCAGGAACCCTGATGGGCCTCAGCATCTGCTACTTTGGCTATCTGACCTGACTACTCTTGGGGCCTGGGATCATAGGGGGTTCCTTAGTGCCCTGGGGTCCCTGTGGGTCTCTTCCTCAATCCTGACACTGTAACACTCTTTACAGGAGAAGTACTATGTTTGCAATTAGCTTTTTTGAGCAATGGCAGTGCACAGGGCATAATGTTGCCCTTAGATGTCTAGTCTCTGACTGACACTAGGGTTATTTGGAAGTGGGAAATTGGTCTAGAACGTCAAAGAACAGTAATGGAGGTGGTTGAGAGTTCAGTTATGAATTGGTTGGCTTGCATTTGCTCCTGATGATTTCAGAATGATCTGAAGTTCCCTATTTGTACCCTATCTGTTATCCCTAGGAGTGAAAGACCCCACATGTTAAAGCAACAGAACATAAAAAAAAATACAGGGCTAAGCATGAATATTCTATACAATGATATCTTTCAAATTTGCATTTTGCTAGTATTGTATCATACATATGGCATCCATTTCAAAGATTGTTGTATTAAATTGCACTAATTTTTTTTTCTTACTGCTTTTGGGTCACACCTGGCAGTGCTCAGGTGTTACTCCTGGCTCTGTGCTCAGGAATTACTCTTGGCAGTACTAGAGGGACCAAATGGGATGCCGGGAATCTAACCAGGTCAGCCTTGTGTAAGGAAAATACCCTTCCCATTGTATTATCACTCCAGCCCAACATTAATAAAAGTTTTCTTTACATGTATATTTTATAATTTTGGTTATTTTTTCCTTAACTAAAACTAATAATCATAACTAATTTCCTTTGAATATCAGTCTTTCCATAGTTAACATTAGTTAAGACAAGTGACAAGTGACAAGTTTGCTTTGTTTAAATTTAATATTCAGGAAGAATTTTTAGTTGTTTAGTTGTTGATACTCGCTCGTGTTTTCTGTCTTTACCATTTTCACTATGCTTTTAAATTTTTACAAAAGTCATTAGCTCAACTTTATTTTGCCTTATTTTTTATTTTTGTTTTTTTTTTTTTCAGGGTCAGGGGATGATATGGACTGTTGGGGATCAGCTGCATGCAAGGCAAAAGTCTTACCCACTGTACAGACTCTTCAGCCCTAACTCTTATTTTTTTAATCTTTATTTCACTACCACTATCACTATCTTCTATCTTCCCGTTCATTATCAATTTGCTCGAGCGGGCTCCAGTAACATCTCCATATGTCCTGTCTCATTCTAGTAGGGCCCAGAAGCATGAGGCTCTACTAGCTCTACTAATCTTTATTTAAACACTGTGAATTACAAATTTGTTCACAATATGGTTGTTTCAGATATTCAGTAATTCAGCACCAGTCCCACCACCACTGTGCCCTTACCTCCACCAAGTTCCCTGGTTCTCACCCACCCCCCAGACCTGCTCTCTTAGCAGCACTCGTTCTTTTACTTTATGTCGCTTATTCCAACATGTATCTCGTAATGATGGTGTCTCAGTATTGTAACAGCCGCAGCAGTCCAGGAACTCCAGAATCTTTAATGGGGAGATAAATATGGAGTTAAATTTTTAACTGTGTTGGCTTTGGGGCATGGGGTGACTGCCGCCTTTCATAGTAGGAGCTGGGGGAGGGAGCCCAATCCCCACTCAGTGAAAGCCTGGAGATTTCAGTCACAAGACAGCATACCTGAGTTTTTCATCAGCTTAATTTTTGGGTGGAGCTTGTCCAAGCAGTGGAGTCCGGCTTTGAACAGGGCAGTGGTAGTGGAGGTTGGAGTTTTTCAACTGTGGAGGCTCTGTTGGGACCGGCCTGACCCAAACCCGTCCCCCTCCAAATTACCCCAGGTGAGTCAGCCTGGGAGACCAGGGACATCTCTGCCCTTTATTGATTTCTTTCAAGATTTATATATGAGTCTCTGGACCATGGCTGGTGAAAGAGCTTCTTAACTGCGGTTTTAGATCTCCTTTGAGGTATACTTGTGGGTTTCTGGATCACTAAATGAATGTGTATGGCTCACCCAGAGGTAATGTGTGACATGGCTCCCACATAAATAACTCTGGGCAGTTTAACTTCTCAGGAGACTTAGTCCTGGGTGATTGGAGACTGGTCAGAGGCACTGCCGTGATTCTGTGTTATCAGGAAGCCCGGGGGCCTTTCCAGTGGCTGGGTGCAGGCCCTGCCCTGCCTGCACCTCCTAGGATTCAGCAACCAGGGCTGTCCTGGGGCCCTGTTTGCATTGGGACTAGAGCCCGGCTGTGTCATTGGCGATCTGAGTGCTCTGGGTCTGCCCCTGGGGCCTCCAGGCCACCTGTGCTCTCTCCTAGATCTGAAGTCAGTTGGTGCTCAGGGAGACCCTCCATTGTTTCCTGCCGCGCGTGGGCTGGTCAGGCAAGGAAGCGGTGGTTTGCCCTTCTGGTGCTTCACTTCCAGAAGTGAAGCACCTCGGTTACCCAAATCCCTCGCTCCACCCAACTGTTTTGAGATGCATCCAAAATACCCTTTTCTGTCTTTTCTAAATTCTGTTGCCATGCCTAGCGCTGAGAGTTGTGGACCTCTACTAACCACAGATTGTATTTCCCCCCCATCCCATGTGACCCACGCCTGGCCATTGTTCACTAGGACCGTCTGATCTCATTTAATGGCTCTCCTCAGCCTGGACTCCACGGAGTTCCCCCCCCAGACAGTTTTTGTCTATACTGCTCAGAATACTGAAAGCTGACGTTTCTGCTCCAGCTCCAGCACTTGCTGCCATATCACTACCATCTCGACCCCTGTCCTAACTGTGTCTTAAATAGCCTGGTCTTGAAATAAAAGGGTGAGGCAGGATAGCACAGTTGTGTAGTGCACATGGCAACCCAGGTTGATCCCTGGCACCGCATATGGTTCCCCAAGTTTCTCCAGGAGTGATCTTTGAACAAGGTCACATGTGACCCCCAATCCCAAAAAGTAAATAAATGAAATAAAAAAACCTTACCTCAATTTTAAGTTCAAATTTCTTCTGTCTAGTTATATTTATAGAGTTGTATTCATATTCATGATTTTTTGTTTTTGCTCTTTGGTTCATACCCAGTGATGTTCAGGGGTTACTTCTGTGTCTTCATTAAGGAATTACTTCTGGTGGTGCTCAGGTGACCTTATGGTATGTCACGATAGAACCCAGGTCACATGCAAGGCAAATGCCCTACCTGCTGTACTATCATTCTGACCCCTCATCATCATTTTTTATATGTTTCATATGTGCTGTATTCATTCTTGTTTTATATTTGAATGACTGACATATATGGTAATGAATTTCTATTCTTTGAGTAATTATCATTAGACTTAAAACACAAGTTTAATAAGATCTAAAGGTCATTAAGAAATCTCTGTCTCTGCATTTATTTGAGGAATAATATATACATATATATATGTATATATATATATATACTTATATATATGTGTGTGTCATGTGTGTGTGTATGATACCAATGTCCAGCAAAACATGGATTAAGATATCTTGTCAATAAGTGGAATCAACCGCAAGTGTGTGGGAGTCAGAGATTAGGTAAGACAGAGAAGGGAATAGTGTATAATAATCATTGAAAATGATAATACCATCCTAGAACTGAGCATTGAGTATAGACAAAGGGATACACATGATAACCTCTAAATGCATGTATTGCAAGCTACATGTGTAATAAAAGGAAGAGAGAGAGAGAGAAGAGATAAAGAGCCTACTATAGAGCATAGAGGCTAGGGAAGGGAATTGGGGACATTGATGGTTGGAAATGGGCACTTGGTAGAGGGATGGGTGCTGGATCACTGTATGACTGAAAACCAAACATGACTATATTTTTAACTATATATCTCAAGATGGTATAATAAAATATTACAAAAAAAAGAAAAAATCTCTACTTTGAAGATGAACAAAAACCTGAGTATGTTTTAAGTTGGGAATACTTGTGATGACATCTTCACTATTATTCTATTTCCACTTTTTTTAATATACCTTGTCCCAAGTTGGTGTGTTCTGTTGGTTCTGTTGTGTGTGTATTTGTGGTCAGTGTGTTTTTAAAATTCACACACAGAGGTTTCTTTGCATTAAGTAATTTCTTTTTTAGTTCATTCAGATCTTACCAAAGAACATTCTTGGTTGTTATTGCCTGTAAGTCCACTGAATGATAATTTCCTTCTGCATTTGATTGGTCTGAAAACATAATTAGTTGGTTTTCACTCTTGAATAATAATTTATCTTATTTTAATGATGCTAAATTAGCTGTTGTTTTCCTTCAGAATTTTGAATTTTCTGTCTCCAATTTATGATTAATATAATGATTTCAAATAATTTATTTTTTAAATCCTTGCTAAGAGTCGCTAACAGGTTAAAGATAAACCACTAACATGGTTTATCTCTTTCTTATTATACAGTTTATTAGTGTTAACTAATGGTGCCACAGATCTGCAGATCTCTTTCATGAAGAAAATTTTGCTCATTGAATAGTGATTTATTGCTCCCTTCCCATGTCTCTCATGACCAAAACTCTATATTTTTAGTTTCATGAATTTGACTGATGTTTTGTATAAGTGGGACTGTTTCTGTGTGTGTTTATGTGTGTGACACTCTTATTTAACTTACCACAGTGTCCTTGAGTGTTCTTTTGTAGTACGTGATGAAATTTGTTTTTGAGGAGAATAATTTTAACATTTGATTGCACACATGTATCACATTTTAAAAATCCTTTCTTATGATCAGCATTTGGATTGTTTCTACCTCTTGGGTATTATAATGCTACAATGAATATGAGAATGTAAACCAATTTGACTGAAATCAGAATTCCAATTTATTTGAATGTATACCCAGAAGAGAGATTACTGGATCATATGGTAGTTTTATTGCCATCGAGGTATTGTAGGTGTGGCTGTGGTGCCCAGCTGCATCTGTGGGTGGCAGACAGGAGACAGACTTGTCTACACACAGGACTCTGCCCCGTGAGCCCTGGATATTTGATGGTCTGACATAGAAAAGACTGGGTCCCTGGGATGAACCCAGGGCTAAGCCAGAGCCTGGCAAGCTACCCATGGTGTATTCAATATGCCAAAAACAGTAACAATAATGGATCTCATTTCCAACGAATGGGAATGTTACTGGTGCCTGCTCGAGCAAATTGATGAACAACGGGAAGACAAGTGATAAACAAGTGATGGTGGTTTTATTTTTAATTTTTAAAGAACTCTTCTTTGTAACAGTTGTTCTATTTTACATGCCAACCAATCCCTCTTCAATTTTTTGGGGAATTATTTGTTAATTTTTTTTTTTTGGATCACATTGGACAATGCTCAGAGGTTATTCCTGGCTCTTCGCTCAGGAGCTACTCCTAGCAGTGCTTGGTGGACCATATGGGATGACTGGGATTGAACCTGGGTCAGTCTCATGTCAAGCAAATGCCCTACCTCCTGTACTATCTCTCTGGCCCCTGTTTGTTTGTTAATTAATTAATTAATTAATATATTTTGGTTTTTGAAATGGGTCAGTTATGTATGTGGTAGCAAGAGGGCTTGAGAGAGAGCACCAATTATTTATCTCCCTCAAGGCCCCTACCCCTAAACATTTTTCTCAGCATTTTCATTATTTGATTTTTTTTTACCACGGACATTGTAATAGACAATTTTCCCATTATAATGCCGAATTTTCAGTCAAATGATGTTGATGTTGAGGTTATTTTCTAGATACTATTAACCTATTCGAAATATAACATACATTTATTTTTCCCTTACGTTTTAGGTACCATTTCAGTTTGATTATTTTCTCTACCTGTGAACAGGTTTTTAGTTCAATGTATCCCATTGTTTGTTGCCTTTTTTTCTCATGGTAATGTTAAAGAAACATTGCTATATACAAAGAGATGAAGCTCTTATGTCATAAAATTCAAAGACAGTATTGGTTGTCTACTGTGTTGTCTTAGTATCCTTGTCAGATATCATTTCACAACATACTTGAGGATTTATTTCTCAATGATCAAGTTTGCTCCATTGGGATTATATATCCAATGGAATATAAAATGTATTCCTAATATACCTTAGAAATTATTTTCTAATATATTCCTAATTTATAATACATGTTAGGTATACATATCTATATATATCCCTATGTATATTCATATTTATATATTCCTAAAATATTAGCACCATATTAGAAAATAATTTCCAATGTATTTTAGAATGTATATTATATTCCATTGGATATATAGAATATATCTATTGATATATAGATATATATTCCAAGTATATATCACAAATATATATTAAGAATTTATACCTATATATTCCTAATATAACATTAGTAATATTATAGAAATTAAGAACAAATATTCCTAATTATGGCTCATTGATTTCATTTTTTTTGTCTTCAGTGTCATCACTTGATCACTTGAATCCCGTTATTCATCGATTTGCTCGAGCGGGAGCCAGTAACATTTCCATTGGACCCTATCACGTGCCAATGTAGCCCAATGGCATCTGGTTGATTCAGGAATATGAAGAGCCTCAAACCGTTCCTTCAGGGTCTTAACAAGGAAGTCTGACCATCTTGTAGGTGGGCGGCCACGTGATCTTTTGACATCCCGTGGGATCCAGTCGGTAATGGCTCTAGGCCAGCGGTTGTCTCCAAATCGCATTACATGTCCAGCCCATCTGATTTTCAATGCCTTGGCAAACGAGACAGCGCCCCTGATTCTGGAATAGCGACAGAGGTCAGAACTCCGGATTCCTTCACTCACTTGAGTGAGACGTGATATTCCAAGCATAGCTCTTTCGATGCCTCTCTGGGAGACCCGAATAGCATTCTCATCCTGCTTTCGTAGGGCCCAGGTCTCTGAGGCGTATGTTAATGCAGGGAGAACTGTGGAGTCAAAGAGATATGCCCGGAGCCGGAGGTTCTTTGTCCTTTTTAGCTATTTCTTCAATGCCTTTGAAGGCATTCCATGCCGCTCTCTTCCTCCTGCGCAGCTCAGGTTTTAGGTCGTTCATCATGTTGACTTCTCGACCTAGGTACACATAACTGCTGCATTCAGAGATGTTTGTTCCATTGAGAGTGAATGGGGCCTCAGGAACTAGTTCATTTCTCATGAACATAGTTTTCTTCAGATTCAGCTGTAGACCTACCTTTCCACATTCTCGGTCAAAGTCAGCCAGCATTTGTGCCGCTTGGCTAATGTTTGGTGTTATTAGAACGATGTCATCAGCGAAGCGGAGGTGGTGTAGTTGCCGACCATGTATCTTCACTCCCATTCCTTCCCATTCTAATTGTCTCATGATGTTCTCGAGGGTGGCACTGAAGAGTTTTGGTGAGATGGTATCACCCTGTCGAACCCCCCTTTTGACATCAATGATCACTTCTTTGTAGAATGGTGATATCCTGGTGGTGAATCCATAATAAGGCTCACGAAGGATCTTGATGTATTGGGTTTAAACACCCTGTTTGACTAGGGCTTCGATGACTGCTTCAGTCTCCACAGAATCAAAGGCTTTCTGTAAATCAATGAACGTGAGACAGAGCGGCATCTTGTACTCCCTACAAACCTCAATGAGCTTGGTTACTGTGTGAATATGGTTCAGTGTCATACACAGTGCTATATAATATCTAATGATCACTTGTACTGTTGGGGCGCTCCCGCCGGGGTCCCCGACAGTGCCGGGAAGCGAAGTTCCCCTCTACCTCCGAAGCCGGCGAGGAATGGATGAACACTTAGGAATCCGATGCGGTTTTAAAAGGCTTTACTTATCACATGTTCAGGCATACAAATCAGCAAAAGGAAAGACCCGATGCTTAGGATTCCAGGCTAGAACCCCAGCCACGTGTAGGCCAAGATGGCGACCACCACGTGTAAAACTTCCAAGGGGAATAAACGTTCACAAGGCGAGATCCCAACGGGAAGAAGACTGGGAGAGCGGGAACCGGCTAGTTTATACCCCCGCAACCTCAGACCTTCCTCCCATTGTTATGGAAAGCAGGGAGGGTCCAATGCCCTCAGGTAATTCCTCCCTGCATCTCACCTAGGGCCTTTACTGTGCTAATGTTTTGAGCCAGGAAGGCCTTTGAAATGTAGAGAAGGGGGTTTCTGAGATGGCATGTCACTGTACCAAAGACCAACACCAATGCCAGTTAAATATTTCTCCAAGCCTTCACAAGTCTCCTCTACTTCATTGTAGTTTTATATTTTATCAGGGAGCCATGCTTGTTTGTTTGGAAGCAAACAGCATTTCTCTCTGGTCTAATTACTTAGGTGTCCTACGTGGCCAGGCTAATATGCTGGTAAGATCTAGCTAGTCCCACGATGATTGTGATAGCATGGGAGAATATTTATACCAGCTAGTACAGCATACATGGTCGGATAAACTGCCACATTTAGACTACCCCCTTATCTACGGAGTGATTTGCGGGAGGCAATCCAGAGCAGATGCAGCGGCCCTTAGGAGTCCTGCACATTGTACCACTTGTATCACTTGTCTTCCCGTTGTCCATCGATTTGCTCTAGCGGGCACCAGATGCATATTTTATTTCTATGAAGTCATTTGGGATGCATTATCATCTTTAATTTTTAGGATTCACATTTTAAAATCAGTTCTGGGAAAACCTAAACCATTATCATTATTGTAACATATTGTCACTCCCGCTTTCTTCTTATATTATTTTCTAGATTTTCTACAGATTTTTGTAAGTTCCTTTTGTTTTCCTTTTTTCTTAGTTTAACTCTTTTTATACCACATGTTTTTCTCAGCTTTGTTGTATCATTTACTATTTTATCTTTATTTTTGTCTACACTTTTTTACCATTAAGTTGCCTTTTGAGTTTTATTACCTAATGAATTATTTTTATACTCAAACTATTTGAGTACAAAAAGGAATATATCTATAAAATATAATCGATTCCTACCCCTCAAGGTGTTGCAGGTGTTTCAAGTGTGGCTACAGTGCCTGGATGCATCGGCAGGTGGCAGACAGGAGACAGGCTTGTCTACACCCAGGGCTCAACCCCGTGGGCCCTGGATGGTTGATGGTCTGACATAGATAATGACTGGACCCCTGGGATGACCCTGGAGCCACAGCAGAGCCTGGCAAGCTACCCATGGTGTATTCGGTATGCCAAAAACAGTAACAATAATGGACCTCATTCCCAATGAATGGAGATGTTACTCGTGCCCACTTGAGCAAATCGATGAACAACAGGAAGACAGTGATATTCAATCTATTTCAGTCTGGTTTAATTCTTCCTATTTCTGCAATTTATTTCAGTTCTTTATGAATTTTATTGTATCTTTACACTTATTAAAATTTTAATCTCTTTGATATGTATATTTTCTTTTTGGTTGATTTTCTCATACTAAAATTGATACCCTGGGTAATTTTCATGGGTTTTTTTAAGCATGTATTTAATTATTTTTCCACTTTTAAATAATTTTTGATTGTCATAGTTTTATTAACATTTGTAGAACTTGAGTAAAAAATTACTGCATCCCACCAAAGCTAACATGCCCACAAACCTCCATCTTTGCCTCTGTTACTTTTAGTTCATTTTTCTCATACCCCCATTCACTAGTCCTCCCAAGTGTGTCAATCTTGTATTCCCTATATCCATGGCAGCATTTATTGTCTCATTTCTTTTTGATACATGAAAGTCTTTCTGGTGTGATGTGATATCTCATTGTTGTTTTGTTTTGTGTTTCCCTGGTGATTAGTGATATAAAGCATTTTCACCATAAGCCTTTGGCCATTTGTATGTCTTCTTTGAAGATGTGTCTATTCATCTCTTCTCCCCATTTTTGGTGGAGTTGTTTGTTTTGTCTTTGTTGAGTTTTATTTTGAGTGATTATTGCTTTGTCAGTAAGCAGTGGGCAAACACTTCATCCTAGTCTCTCAGTGTCTTTTCTTTCAGTCATTTCTTTTTCAAAGTCTTAAGTAGAAACTCCTTATTTTCATATAGGCCATTGTTTATTTTTGTTTCTACTTGCTGAGATAATGGCATTAGGCTCTGCCTATGTTTTCATCAATATAATTCATGTATATAGGTATATATATAGTGTTCTTTAATCAATATTGAATTGACTTTTTGTGTATGGTGTGAGATAAGGGTCTGAATTCATGTTTTTCCATTTAGATGTGACTGATTAGTTTTTTCAATACCATTTGTTTAAGAGGATTTCCTTGCTCAACTTCATACTCTTAGTTCCTTTTTTTGGAGGTTATCTGTCTATATAGTCCATTGTTGGAGGACACACCCTAATTAGCTCTAGGCCACAGATAAACTAAAACCTGGATATCAGCTAAGAGTCAGTTGCTTTTGACCTGAGGCTCTGCCCTGTGGGTCACATTGGTAGATTGGGGACAGGCTTGGATCTGTGATTCTTTAGAACAGCATAATATTCCTATCTATATGAGTCTATACCACCAGATTCAGAGAATATTCCTACATATATGAGTCTAGACTAGCTTCCGAGAACCTTTCTTGTAACCCCACGGGTCCACACTGGGGACACATGTATAGTTTTGCCAGTATATTATCTGACTACCTTTGGATCCACCATTAAATCATCAGCCCTACTAGATCAGAGAGTCATGATAGACTGCCCCTGGACAAGTGAACATGACTCAGTAATTCTTTGTCAAAATGTGCAATATTCATTCTAATACAGATTGGAACTTGTGGAGGTTTAGAGATATAGCTGACAATATATATTCTTGGTATGAAACATTATGCTATTCTTCATAAATTAAATCCTGAGTTTCATTTGACCTCAGGTAAAGATACCTCCATCTCTACAAGTGTTTTGTGCAGAAGCTTGAAAAGGGAGATCTACACTGGCAAATTAGGATTTATAAAGCATGGGCCAGGTGAAGTGAGCTTACCTTAAAATTTGCATTTAATGTGCTGGGTCGATTCTTAATGAGACCAGTCCTTCTGAGAAGGGCCAGGGAAAAAGAGATAGAAGAAGTTATCCATCCATCCATCCATCCATCTATCCTCCATCCATCCATCCACCCATCGATCCATCCATCGATCCATCCATCCATCCATCCATCCATCCATCCATCCATCCATCCATCCATCCATCCATCCATCCATCCATCCATCCATCCATCCATCCATCCATCCATCCATCCATCCATCCATCCATCCATCCATCCATCCATCCATCCATCCATCCATCTCCCTCCCTCTCTCTGTCTCTACCTACCCACCTTCCATCTTGGGGTCTGGTCCTCAGCCTGAGCACATGGTCTGGTTCCGGCATTCATCTTATTTGAGGATTCTGACCTGAGCACGTGGTCTGGGTTCAGCTAGGAATTGGAAATTTGGGGTTCTTAGACCTTAGATTGTATTACCAGAACTTGTTTAAGTAAAGCTTTTTGGAAGTTTGCTGGATTCAGTAAATTTCATCCATCAGTCGACTGGTCCTTGAGGTAGAAGGGAAATCTTTTCCTGATATTGACAAGCAACCCAGCTGTTCCTGACAACTGATGATCTGTCCCTGGGCTCTTAATTCAATTTCACTGACTGAAAGTTCATCTTTTTCCAGTACTAGATAGTCTTGATTGTTATAGCTGTATAATATAATTTAAAATTTGGCAAAAGAGAACCTTCCCATCTTATTTTCCTTCCTAAGACTACTTTGGCTATTCAGGGTGTTTTGTTATATACATTTTAATAACATTTGGTCTATATCTTTAAAAAAATATAACTTTGCATATGGTATGATTCATGGTTTTAATCTTAGTTTTGTCATGTGGTTATCCAGTTTTCCCAGCACTTTGGGCTGATGAGGTTTTCCTGGCTTTTCAGCAGGGTAATGAAGATCAATGAAGTAGAGGCCAAGAAGTGCTATATTACACAGCATTCACTGGCAGTACTGTTTGACCAGGGCTCTGAGTGCTTTATCAGTACAACACTGTTCTTGAGATTTGCTTGATCAATTTAGTGAGATTATCACACCCTCCAAACAATAAACTTTTCTGTTTAACCTTTCCTAACTCAGACAGTTCTCAGTTTTGGAGGGGCAAAGCAAAAGGATAAAGTTCAGAAAGAACTTTGACAACTAAGACTAAA
Source organism: Cryptotis parvus (assembly GCA_021461705.1). NCBI lineage: Eukaryota > Metazoa > Chordata > Mammalia > Eulipotyphla > Soricidae > Cryptotis > Cryptotis parvus. The sequence continues at coordinate 27,212 of JAJIBD010005433.1, forward strand.
TAAATTCTAGGAGTTACTGTTTCCTATAAGAAATATACCCTTGAAAAGTCATGATTCTTGCCACCTTACTAGAAGAATACTTATTCATATTCAAAATGAATGAGAATAGTCCTGACTAAAAGACATCAGTCACCCTGAGATTTACTGACAATGAACACATAAATATGCAAAATTTGTCATGCCAACATTGGGAAGAGTGATGAAAGATGCTTTATGAAAGACAAGGAAGGGAAATGGTCATGCTGTACAGATGGGCACCAAGAGTTGAGACTCACTCAGTAGGGAATTTCACAGAGAAACTGTCTTCAATATAGACCTGAAAATGTAAATGTGATGTATATACTATTCTAGGAAGTGAGAATGATAGGCAAAGAGAGCATCAGTTTTGGGAGCCACAGAGAGCCAGTTCGGCTTGTGCACCGTAGCTTGGCAGACAGGAGACGATCTCCATCAGGTCCAGTGCAACTTTCCCAGCCATTACAGGAGACCAACTAGTTTTCTTAGTGAGAGAGAAAATATTGAATGATATGATTATAGATTGGATAGTGTTCCCTTTCAAATTCTTGTTGAAATTCTCTCAATGTGTCTGTATATCCTTAAAGGGTTACTTAAGATTAAATCAGTTACAAAAGCAGCACACTTATCTACCATGTTATTTTCAGAAGAGATTAGGATATGCAAGGATAGATTAGAGACAGAGATAGTAAAGTGTTTGAGAAAAAGAAAAAGAACTTTGAGGACAAGCACAAAAGACTTTCTTCTGCAAGTCAAGGAGAAACCCAAACTACTGATGCCTTGATCTTGGACATTCAACCTTTACTAATATAAGAAAATTGATTTCTGTTGTTTAAGTTACTGACTAAATAGATTGCAGTGATATAGATGCACAGATATTATTTATTGCATAGTACAGGATAGAGATGATAGTGGTTTGGCTAGAAGTATTAGTCAAAGTGAAGGGAGACAGTAGATGGAGAACATATTTCAAAGAGTCTTTGGTGATTGGTTGGACATGAGATAAGAAGCAAGATGGATTGAGAGGAATAGTACTTTCATCATTTGAATTATTTAATTATAACTTTCAGATATTTTTCAAACTGCCTTAACACTCTAGTGTATTTCCAAGTCAAATTTTAAGCAGTATATATAGCTTCTCTATTAGTTCATATTATTTTTTCCCAAACATGAGGCAAGTTTATTGTAAGCTTGTTAAAGAGAAGTGTTGAAAAGTAACACTATGTGATCAAATAATTATGTTATGGTTAATTAAATATTTAAAAAAAATTAACCTTTTGTATGCTATTGTGGATCAGATGGAGGGATGAACAAGATGGAGAAGGTTAATGTTTCAGTATCAGCTATTCATTTCATGAACCTAAATGAGCAGTACTCCTCTGCTTAATTGCTAGTGGAAAGTTCATAATAGATTTATTTTACATACAAGGATGAATTATAGATTTTTATTAGCGATTCAGTGGCAGTAAAATTCTAAAATTAGATATCACTCACAAAATCTCTCTGTTCTAGGACTTCTCAAAAAATACTAAGATAAGTGTCTATTCATTTACTCTACCATTTTTGATAGGGAAAATTTTGAATTCCTTTTTTGTTGATCTTTGTATTTTATATATTTTAGACATCAAACATTTATATGGAATGTTGAATTTTTCCATTCATTTTTCCCATTCAGCTATCTTTTCATTTTAGCTTGTAGGTTTGTTTGTTTGTTTGTTTTATTTTTTGGCATGCAGAAGCTCCTTAACTTTATGTCGTCCTATTTGTTTAATTTTGATTTTTGTTGCATTTGCCAGTGGTACAGATTCAATAGAAAAGAAAACATGAGATCAAAGCACCTACCACTGATTGCTATGACAAGTTCTTCCAGCACTTTGTTGAATAGAAGTGATGAGAGTGGGCTGTCTTGTCTTGTGCCTGATCCTAAGGGGAAGGCTTTCAATTTTTCCCCATTGAGAATTATGCTCACTGTGGGTTTGTAATAGGTGGCGTTGAAGGTATTGAGGAAGGATCCTTCAGTTTCCATTTTATGGAGAGTTTGTTATCATGAATGGGTGTTGGATCTTGTCATATGCCTTATCTGCATATTTGATATGATCACATGGCTTTTATTTTTTCTCTTATTTATATGATGTGTTTTGTTGATTGAATACATCCTTGCAGTTCCAGGATGAATCCTACTTGGTTATGGTGTATGATCTTTTGGATGAGTCTTTGAATTCTATTTGCTAGTATTTTATTAAAGATCTTAGCATCTGTGTTCATCTTGGAGATTGGTCTTTAGTTTTCCTTTCTGTGATGCCTCTGTCTGATTTGGGTATTATGGTGATATGTGCCTCGTAGAAGCTATTTGGGAGTGTTTCTGTTTCTTCTATTTCCTAGAAGAGCTTGAAAAGGACTGGGAGTAGGTCCTCTTTAAAGGTTTGGAAGAATTCACTGGTGAATTGGTCAGGATTTGGGATTTTGTGTTTGGCAGAGTTTTGATTATTGATTCAATATTTTTGATGATGATAGGTTTGTTCAGGTATTCCAAATATTTTTTTTCAGTCTTGGGAGGCTAACAGAATTCAGGAATTCTGTTTCTTCTAAGTTCTCTGGTTTCATGGCATACAGCTCTCAAAATATTCTCTGATTATCTTTTTGATTTTCTGTGGTTTCTGGTTCTATTTATTTGGTTTCTCTCTTTACCTTTTTTTTTTTTTTTTGCAAATTTGCAAGTGTTTGTCAATCTTGTTTACTTTTTCAAAGAATGAGCTCTTGGTATCTTTGATCTTTCGGATTTTTTTTTGGAATTCCATCTTATTGATTTCCGATCTAAGTTTTACTATTTATTTCTTCCTGCATGGTTTGGGCTTCTCTTGATGGTCACTTTCTAAGATATTAAGCTGTGAAGTCAGACTGTTTATTATGGCCCTTTCTTCCTTTGGATGAAGGATGTCTGATGAATACTTGAAGAGCTACAAACTTTCATCTTGACACTGCTTTCACTGTATCCCACAAGTTCTGACAGTTCGTGTCTTTAGTCTCATTTGTTTCCAGGAGTTTTTGGATTTCCTCTTTGATTTCTTTTATGAATTGCTGGTAGTTTAGCAGTGAGTTGTTTAGTTTCCATATGTTTGGAATGATTCTCTATTTCTGTGTGAAATGACAATTTCTATTAGTGCATTATGGTCTGAAAAAATAGTTGACACAATTTCTTCTATCTTCTTGATTTAATGGAGGTATGTTTTGTGGCACAGCATGTGATCTATCTTGAAATATGTTTCATGTGCCCTGAGAAAATGTGTATCTGGCTTTTGGGGGATGAAATGCTCTGTATATATCTACTCGCCCTCTTAATCCATTTTGTTCCCCTTGGATTCATCCCAATCTTCTTTGTTCCTCTGCTGATCCATTTTTTGTTTTTCTTTTTCATCTGTTGCACTTCCTTGAGTACTTTCTGCAGCTCATTCTCATTCTCACTGATTTTGTCTTCCATTGCTGTCACCCTGCTGTTGAGGGCGCCATTTGCATTTTTCATTTTATCTGCTAAAATTTTTATTGATGATATTTCTGTTTGTATTGTTCTCATTTCTGCTCTCATTTTCTCTCATAACGTATTGACTGCCCTTTCCACTGCTTCATTTATGTCCTCCTGTATTTTATTGGATATCCATTCCATTTTGTCATTGAACTCATTAAATGTCCTCACTATTTCTTCTCTAAATTCTTTGTCAGAGAGATTATGAATGTGGGAATTACTAGTTGATGCTTCAGGTCTCTTTTCTTCTTCCATCTTTTGAGGAGGGAATCTGCGTTCCCATAATGCTGTGGTCATCTGGAGGCACTGCTCCTCTCTCACTGCCAGATAGTTTCTGTAAATGGCCGGTTTTCTGTGCTTTAGGGGTGTGTTGTGTTTTCAATGTGGTTCAAGTAGTACTATTGTGAGATCCAATGAAAGTGTTGGTTCAATGTAACATGGAAAGGAGGATTAACTTGCAGACACATGAGTGGCTGCCATGAAGTCCCACCCCACGGGTCCTACCTGGACATACAGGCACCATGGGTGGTACCAAGGTCTCTGGTGCAGTCTCTGGGCTTTCCTAAGAATGCTGCTTACTGTAGTCCCTGGTTTGTGTCCCTGAATCCTAAAAAGGCATGTGTGCGGTTCTCTTTTATTGGTGTGTGCCACTGCTGTGAAGGTCCCAAGTTTGTCTTTTATATCTCATCTTAAATTTTTTTTATTTCCATGAAGCAAAAGTGTCATGAATTATCCTCATCTATCCTTTAATATATTTATGAGCAAACACATATATAATTTACCTTAAATATTAATATATGAATGATATTCTCATTCTGTGAACTTGTGAACATTCCCAATTTTACTTGGATTTGTATTATCCATGCTTGGATAGCTTAGATAGCTTATATTCTAAACCAGATGTGCCTGTTAAATCACCCAATTCAAGGTAATAAATATACTGCTATTTTACATTCACTTTCATTAAAATGTATCTCTAGGCAATTCATCTTTATTAATTTCTAATTTTTTCTTTGGAAATTGCCAGAATATTTTGGCCAAGAAATGCAGATTCCTGCTAACCATAAAATTATACTTCTGGTAGTTTTTGAAAGCAATCTTTATCTTGAAATGGAATAACTAATTTTTCCTATGTCCATTATTATTATATGTATTATATTTGCAGCTGTGACATTAATTTATGAATAAAAATAAATCATAAAATGCTATTCATGATAAATGTTAATATTTTAATATAATTTTTAAAAAGTAATGTATTCTTATCCCATATTTTTATCTGCCTTTAGAAGTATCTCTGTAATAATTCCACTCAGTATTTAATCTAGTCAAATTACTAATGCCTGTAGTTGTTTTAAATCTTTTAAATATTTCATGGTTAAAATAATTCAAGTATTCCAGTGAATAATAACTTAGAAACTTCCATTTTTATCTACTTTTTAGAAAAATGCAAAGTAATTGTACTAAAAATGTTTGCCTTTGTCTTTTTTATTGTGTCACCATTAGTTAAACAATGACAAACTTGTTCATATTTGGTTGGGTTTTAGTCATACAGTGTTCCAGCACCCATCCCTCCACCAGTGACCACTTCCCACCACCAATGTCCCCTGATTCCCTCTTCCCTACCCCCAGCCTGCTTCTATGGCAGGCTATTTGCCTCTTTTCTCTCTCTCTCCTCTCTCTCTCTCTCTCTCCTTTCTTTTACACATTGCAGCTTGCAATACATGCATTTAGATGTTATCATGTCCTTTACCTACATTCAATGCTCAGTTCTAGTCTGGTATTATCATTTCCAACAATTACTAGTACACTGTTCCTTTATCTGTCTTCCCTAACCTCTGATTCCCACATACCTGCAGTAGATTCCACCCACTGACAAGACCTCCTGTGTTGGGACATGGCTGATGTGCCCCAACAAACTCTGGGAGCAGGGTGTAGGAATCCCTTTCTGTACCAAGGGGCCGATGGCTGGCGGATGGAGAAAGATGTGAGAATTCAGCAACGTTTCAAGAGGCCTTACTTACAAAGGTTCTGGCATACAAATCAGCAATAGGAAAACCCTGAACTTAGGGTTCCCAGGTGGCCCCTGCCACGTGTAGGCCAAGATGGCTGCCACCATGTGTTAAGACCCAGCAGGGAAGAGAGCAGAGAGGAGAGAGGAGAGCAAAGAGACCCAAAATGGCAAAACAGCCCCTTCTTTCTCCTAGCTTATTTTATAGACAGAAACCCACCAAAATCTTCCAGCCCAGTCCATCGTAGGCTGGGCTATCTAGCGATGAAGCCAGGCAATTGACCCTTTTAAAATGCAGATCTTCAGGTGGGACTTTATGGCTCAAGCTTCACAAAAGTCAGAGCTGTTTCCCTGAGGTAAAATCTCTCTAGCAGATAGGGGGAGGGGCTGCATCTCTGAACCTGAAAGTGGTTCAGAATGTAATTTGTATGAAATGGTATTTATGCCTTTTACCATGAATATATAGCTAGCAGATCGCAGACTCTGGATCCCATTAATGTCCAAAATCCATCAGAATAATTCACTTTTGGCATTACCTTTAGAATCAGATATATGTCAGTTTGCCTGGAGGCTCACTGGCACATCTTCTTTTAACTAGAATTGATTACATTACAGTTGATTCAATGCGGTCAAGTATTCTTGGAATATCTACACGTATGTCCCGTGCAGGGACCCATGGGAACAGAATATTGATCTTGGGCAAGGAAGATTCATGATAAAAATATTTATGCCATATAAAATTTTGAAATCAATCCAATTCTGCCCGAGCTGCCATTGTATCTGCTCTGGAGAGTCCCTAAAAGGCAGAGACCAGCTCTTCACATAAGCTAAGTGTAGCTGGAGGCTAAGGCTCAGTAGGGTGTGTAACCCAACACTCCTGATACATGTTTTGCATGGCCTAGGATATTGGTACCATTCTATATTTTTTATATCCTGCAAATAAAGGCAGTCCCTTCTATATCTGTCCTTTTCCCTCTGGCTAATTTCACTCAGCATGATCCTCTCCATGTCCATCCACTTATAGGCACACTTCATAACTTTGTTTTTTCCAAACAGTTGCATAGTATTCCATTGTGTAGATGTACCACAGTTTCTTTATCCAGTCGTCTGTTCTCGGGCACTCTGGTTGTTTCCACATTCCAGCTATTGTGAATAGTGCTGCTATGAACATAGAAGTGTAGACGGTGTTTCTGCTGTGTATTTTTGGTCTTCCATTTTATATCCCAGGAGTGGTAAGACTGGGTCAAATGGAAGCTCAGTTTCTAGCTTTTGGAGCAATGTCCATATTGTTTTTTCAAAATGGCTGTACCAGTCGACATTCCGACCACAATGAATAAGAGTCCCCTTCTCCCCGCATCTATGTTAGCACTTGTTGTTTATGCTCTTTTGGATATGCACCCAGTCTCTGTGGTGTGAGATGATATCTCATTGCTGTTTTGGTTTGCATCTCTCTGATGATTAGTGATGATTAGAATTTTTTCATATGCCTTTAGGGCTGTTACAATTTCTCCTTTCATTAAATTTCTGGTCATTTCTTCTCCCCATTTTTTGATGGGGTTGGCTATTTTCTTCTTGTAAAGTTTTACCATTGCCTTCTACATATGGATATTAACCCCTTATCAAATGGGTATTGGGTGAATATTCTTTCCCACTCTGTTGACTGTCTTTGTATCTTGGTCACTGTTTCATTGAGGTGAAGAGTTTTTAGTTTCATGTATTCCTATATGGTTATCTTTGCATCCAATTGCTTTGCTAGTGGTGTTTCATCTTTGAAGACGCCTATAACTTCAATGTCTTGGAGGGTTTTTCCTATATTTTCTTCAATGTACTTTATGGATTCAGGTTGAGATCTTTCCATTTTGATCTGACTTTTGTGCATGGTATTAGACAGACGTCCAAATTATTTTTTTTTTACGTGAAGCTGCCCATTTTTACAAGCACCACTTGTTGAAGAGGCTTTCCTTGCTCCATTTCATACTTCTTGCTACTTTATCAAAGATTACATGATCATGTATTTGTAGATGTGTTATGGGATACTCTGTTCCATAGGTCCATAGGTTTTTTTTTTTACTCCATACCATGCTGTTTTAATTACTACTGCTTTGTAGTACAGTTTGAGGTTAGGAAAGGTAATGCCTCCCATCTTCTTTTTCCCAAGGATTTCTTTTTTGGGGAAGGTTTATCACACCTGTTGACACTCAGGGGTTGTTACTCCTAGCTCTTTGTTCAAGAATAACTCCTGGCGGGTCTTGGGGATCATATGGAATGGCAGGTATTGGACCAGGATTGGCTGCATGTAAGGCAAAAGCTCTCCCCACAGTGCTATCTCTCCAGCCCCCTTCCTAAGGATTTATTTAGCTATTCGTGGGAATATATTATTCCATACAAATTTCAGAAGTAGAAGTATTTGGTCAATTTCTTTGAAGAATGTCATGGGTTTTCTTATAGGGTCCACATCAAAACTTTATAAAGCTCTAGGATTATTACCACTTTAACAATGTTGATTTTCCCTATCCATGAGCAGGAAATGTGTTTCCATTTCATCTTGTCTTCTTTTTATTTCTTGAAGCAGTGCCTTGTAGCTTCTTTTTTACATCTTCTTTATAAACTTGGTTTAGCTGATTCCTAGTTATTTGATTTTCTCTGGCACAATATTGAATGGAATTGTTTTCTTTATATCCCTTTCTTCTCTTTCATTATTTGTATATAGGAAAGCCACTGACTGTTGGGTATTGATTTTGTACCCTGCCACTCTTTTGGTAGAGAGCTTAGGGTTCTCTATGTATTATATTATGTCATCTGCAAATGAACAACCTAAAACCTGAGCTGCGCAGGAGGAAGAGAGCAGCATGGAATGCCTTCAAAAACATAGAAGAAATAGCGAAAAAGAAAAGAACCTCCAGCTCCAGGCACATCTCTTCAACTCCACCATTCTCCATGAATTAACATACGCCTCAGAGACCTGGGCCTTATAAAAGCAGGATGAGAATGCTATTCGGGTCTCCCAAAAGAGGAATTGAAAGAGCTATGCTTGGAATATCACACCTCATTCAAGTGAGAGAAGGAATCCAGAGTTCCGACATCTGTTGCTGTTCCAGAGTCAGGGACGCTGTCTTGTTTGCCAAGTCATCAAAAATCAGGTGGGCTGGACATGTAATGTGATTTGGAGACAACCGCTGGACTAGAGCCATTACCGACTAGTTCCCACTGCATGTCAAAAGATCACGTGGCCGCCACCTACAAGATGGTCAGACTTCTTCATCAAGACCCTGAACAAATGGTTTGGGGCTCTTCATATTCCTAAGCAAACAGATGCTATTGGACTACCCTGGGACATGATAGGGTCAAATGTAGATGTTCTGGTGCCTGCTTGAGCAAATCAATGAATAATGGGATGTCAAGTTTTCAAGTGAATTGATCATCTGCAAATAGTGATAGCTTGATTTCTTCCTTGCCTATCTTGATTCCCTTAATGGCCTCTTCTCCTCTGATTGCTATGGCAAGTACTTCCAAGTACTATATTGAATAGAAGTGGTGACAGTGCACAATCTTGTCTTGTTCCTGATCTTAGGGTGAAGGCTTTCAGTTTTTCCTCATTGAGATTGATACTTGTTGTGGGCTTTTGATAGATGGCATTGACTATATTAATGTAGGTTCCTTCAATTCCCATTTTATGGAGGGCTTTTTTCAGTGCAGGTGTTGAATTTTATCAAATGCTTTTTCTATGTCTATTGATATGGTCATATGGTTTTTATTTTTTCTTTTATTGATATGATACGTTGATTGTCTTGAGATTGTTGAACCATCCTTGCATTCAATTGATGATCCTACTTGGTCATGGTGTATAATCTTTTTTATGAGTCTTTGGATTCTCTTTGCTAGATATTTTTGAAGCTCTTAGACTTCTGTGTTCATCAGGGAGATTGGTCTGTAGTTTTCCTTTTTGTGCAATCTCTGTCTGATTTGGGGGTTCAAGGTGATAGAAGCTATTTGGATTGTTTCTGTTTCTTCTATTTCTTTTATTTCTCTTTCTTCTAATAGAAATCTTCTATTTCTCTTTTTCTAGTTCTATTTATTCTATTGGAAGAGCTTGAAAAGGATTGGGAATAGGTCCTCCTTATTGGTTTGGAAGAATTCACTAGTGAATCCATTTAGACTTGGGCTTTTGTGTTTGGCAGGCTTTTAATTAATGTTTCTATGGATAGTGATAGACTTATTCAGTTACTGCAGGTCTTCTTGTGTCAGCCTTGGGAGGCTATAGGTTACTGTGTTTTAATAGAATTTGACTTACATTGTTCACTCTGGAGACATTTATTTCTTCTGTAAAATGTCAATGCCATGCAGTATTGTATAATTAAAATGTAAGAGGAAAGAAAAACTCAGAAGTTTACTTTTTAAAGGGAAATATTAGAGATATTTATATTTTAAACATATGGGAGAAATCCTTTTTTAATATATACATATACAAAATCATCCAGAGTGCAGGCTTTATAATTTTTTGAAAATTATGCCTCATAAAACTGATATTTTAAAAAACCAAATATCCACCTATAAAATATTAAATAAAAAATTTTTTAGCAGTGTCTCCAGTATTTATCAAATCTTTTTCTTTTTAGATTGAGGCATTATTGACACCCTGCCTGTTAGTTTCTGTTATACACACAATAATTTGATGCTTGTATGTATTATAGAATCAGCAAAAAATTCTAGTTAACACTCATCATGATTTATTTCTGTCATTTTTTCTTTTGATGGAAACATTTAATATATGCTCTCAGGAATTTTAAATTCATTAAAATATGTAATGTAGTGGGGTGGCAGAAAAAGAGAATTGGTGCTAGCAAAGAAAATTCAATTAAAGTATACCTAGGAAAGTTTTAGAGAACTAGTTCTAGGAAATTAAAAAAAGATGTGGCAAACATAATGGTAAAATATATTAATATATGAATATTTTTATATATTTCATTTGTAATATAGCTGATATTTATATTTTTAAAATTTATTTTCAAACTTCTGCCATGTATTAGAATTAGTATTCTAATTGTAGATATCTTTAATACTATGGACATACAAAGAGAAAATGTGTTATTTCAAGGTATATCAAGACTGTTTTCTAGTTAATACTAATTATGATACATAGTTCCATATTTCTTTTTTAATGATGAAAAAGTTTAAAATGTGCTCTCCCTGGTACTTCCTAATATGGAATGTGGTGGGACTTTCAGAGAAATGGCAGAATAGATCCAGGCAAATAAAACTCACTGAAGTGTTGGAGATCACCTCTGCTGTGCTGGGATGCAGCTGTGTTTCCCAGCAATATTGGGGATTAGGACAGAATCTCTGTCTGCCCCAAGATGGCTGGTGGATAGAAAAAGACTCATGAATCCAGCAAAGTTCCAAAAAAGCTTTTAGTCTCACAAGGTCTGGCATTACAATCCAAGAAAAACCCAAAACTTTCAGTTTCTAGCCTGGCCCATGTCACGTGCTTGGGTTAAAATCCTCAAGCCAAGATGGTTGCTGGATCCTGAACCATGAGCACTATTCATAGGTCAGACAGAAAGGAATCTAAACAGGCAGGGAGAGCCAAGCCAACAGAGAGCTGGCAGAGAGAGAGAGAGAGAGAGAGAGAGAGAGAGAGAGAGAGAGAGAGAGAGAGAGAGAGAGAGAGGGAGGAAGAAGCTTCTTCTTTTATATCCCTTTTGGCATTGACCCAACCCAGTCCACAAGAATAGGTCTCATTCAGGGCCAATTCTATCACATTTAGGTTTGTGAACCTAGTGAGCTCACCTGGTCTAGGCCATTCAAATGCTAATTAGCCCTCCCCAAGTTCTCACCTTCAGCTTTCCTGCAGGCACTCAGTAGAGATGGGGAAGGGCATCTGAGATGAAATGTATCTCAGGATAAAAACAAATGTAGTGTATCTGTACAGTGAATAATCTACAGCCATTCATATATTTGGAGAAATGTATTTCTCCAAATTTCCACGGATGCTTACCTTTACTTCATGGATGTTCTGGGTACTAACATCTAGAATTATTGAGAGCCATGCTCACTTGACAGGAGGCACAACGTTTCTCTCTGATCTAGTTATGACAATATTATTTAAAGAGGGATCCAATATAGCCAGATAGTTACTGCTAATATTTGTCCATTTCAAGAGTGTGCTAATAATTGTCGAAAGTGCTAATACCAACCTAGAACTGAGCATTAAATACAGGCAAAAACATACACACGATAACCTCTAAATGTTTGTATTGTAATCCACAATGTGTAAGAGAAGGAAAAGAAGAGAAGAGAGAGAAAGAGAGAAAGAAATAAAGAACATGCCATAGAGGCAGGCTAGGGGAGAGGGAGGGGAATCAGGGACATTGGTGGTGGGAAATGGGCACTGGTGGAGGGATGGGTTTTGGGACACTGTATGACCAAAACCCAAATATGAACATCTTATGAACATCTTTGTAATTGTATATCTCATGGTGCTATAATAAAATATAAAAAAAATAATACAGAGCTATAAAAAAAGATTTGTCCATTCCCATGGAAGTAATATGTGGTAGTATAAGAGTAAATATTTATATCAGCAAACAGAATTCTATGTATGAATGTTCTGTCACATAGAGAGTCAAAAATCCAAACTGTTTTTTCTGCCCTGTATCTGCAATATGACCTATAGGAGACAGCTCCAGACAAATGCAGATACTCTGGGCAGCAGTGACCAGGGCATAAGATTAAAGCAAAACCAGAATGAAATATCACTTGATCACTAAACATCACACTACTCATCAATTTACTCTAGTGGGCATCAGTAACGTTTCCATTTGACCCTATCACGAGCCAGTATAGCCCAATGGCATCTTCTTGCTCCAGGAATATGAAGAGCCTCAAACCATTTGTTCTGGGTCTTGGCGAAGAAGTTTGATCATCTTGTAGGTGCTCAGCCACCTGGTTTTTTGATGTCTGTGGGATCCAGTCAGTAATGGCACTAGTCCAGCGGTCATCTCCTGTTGAAGGACATCTCTAAGAGCCTCTGCATCTGCTCTGGATTGCCTCCTACAAATCACTTCGTAGATAAGAGGGTAGTCTAAATGTGGCAGTTTATCTGACCATGTATTCTGTACTAGCTGGTATAAATATTCTCTCATGCTACCACAATCATCGTGGGACTAGCTAGATCTCACCAGCATATTTGTCTGGCCACGTTGGATCTCTAAGTAATTAGACCAGAGAGAAATGCTGTTTGCCTCCAAGCAAGCAAGCATGGCTCCCTGACAACTCAAAGGCAACTAAAATACAAAACTACCGTGAAGTAGACGAGACTCTTGTGAAGGCTTGTAGAAATATTTAACTGGCATTAGTATTAGTCTTTGGTACAGAGACAAGCCATCTCAGAAACCCCTTCTCTCTACCCTATAAAGGCATTTCCAGGCAGATCTTGGCTCAAAACATTAACATATAATAGAGCCTAGGTGAGGTGCTGGGAGAAATTACCTAAGGGCATTTGACCCTTCCTGCTTCCCATAATAGTGGGAGGTATGAGTTGCAGGGGTATAAAAGTAGCCTGCTTCCTCTCTCTCGCGCTCTCTCTCTTTGGGCTCTCTTTTTGGGCTCTCTTTTTTGGGCTCTCACTTTGGGAGCTTGCACCCTTCTTGGGAGTCTTGTCTTTTTCTCCTTTTTTACAGGACCTTAACACGTGGTGGCCGCCATCTTGGCCTACAAGTGTCTGGGGTTCTAGCTGGGAATCCTAAGCACAGGGTTTCTCCTATTGCTGACTTGTATGCCTGAACCTGTGATAAGTAAAGCCTTTTAAAACTGCATCGGATTCCTGAGTCTTCATCTATTCCCGCCGGCCGGAGGTAGAAGGAACTCGCTTCCCAGCACTGTCGGGGACCCCGGCAGCTTTCCCCAAACAATCTCCAAATCGCATTACATGTCCAGCCCATGTGAGTTTTGACACCTTGGCAAACGAGACAGCGATTCTAACTCTGGATCATTGATGGAGGTTGGAACTTGGTTTTCTTCTCACACTTGAGTGAGGTGTGATATTCCAAGTATTAGCTTTTTGATTCCTCTTTGGGAGACCCAAATAGCGTGTTCTCATCCTGCTTTTATAAGGCCTAGGTCTCTGAGGCATATGAAAACGCAGGGAGAATGGTGGAGTCAAAGATATGTGCCTGGAGCTGGAGGCTCTTTATCCTTTAGCTATTTCTTCGGCGCTCTTGAAGGAATTCCATGCTACTCTTCCTCCTGCACAGTTCAGGTTTTTAGGTTGTTCATCATGTTGACTTCTAAACCTGGATACATATAACTGCTGCAATCAGATATTTTTGTTCCGTTAAGAGTGAATGGGGCATCTAGAACTAGTTCATTTTTCATGAACATTGTTCTGTTGAGATTCAGTTGTAGACCTATCTTTCCACATTCACGGTCGAATTCAGCCAGCATTTGTGCTGCTTGGTTAATGTTTGGTGTTATTAGAACAATTTCATCAGTGAAGCAGAGGTGATGTAGTTGCCCACCGTCTATCTTCACACCCATTCCTTCCCATTCCTTCCCAGTTGCATGATGTTCTCGAGGTGGCACTAAAGAGTTTTGGTGAAATGGTATTACCCTACTGAATCCTTCTTTTGACATCAATGATCACTTCCTTGTAGAATGGTGAGATGCTGGTGGTGAAACCCTAATATAGCTCACAAAGGATCTTGACGTATTAGGTTTGAACACCCCTGTTGGCTAGGGCTTCAATGACTGCTTCAGTCTTCACAGAATCAAAGGTTTTCTTTAAATCAATGATCGTGAGAGAGAGCAGCATCTTGAACTCCCTACAAACCTCAATGAGCTTGGTTACCATGTAGATATGGTCGATTGTGCTGAATCCTTTTGTAAGCTAGCTTGCTTGCATGGTTGTACTTCATCTAGTGTTCTGCCAATCCTGTTCAGGATGACTCGAGTGAACAGCTTGTAGATGATGAACAACAGGCAGATGGGGCTATAGTTGCCAATGTCGTGAATGTCTCCCTTCTTGAACAGTAGAACTATCTTGCTGGTTTTCCATTGGGAGTGCACCTTGCATTCAGACAGGTAGCGTGTGTAGAGTCAAGCCAGTGTATTGATGAGTACTGATGGCAGATTCTTCAGGTGTTTGGGTCTGACTTTGTCTGGGCCGATTACTGTTTGCTACTTTACCAATGAAATGGCATGTCGGATTTCAGAAGGGAGAACATTGGAAAGCGACATATCCATTCTGTGGTGTTTGGCATGTGGGCAGGTGAACGTGGCCATCAAAGTGATCTGAGTAGAAGTCATGGAAAATCTTCTGCATTGCCTTTCGGAAGATGTGATAGATCCATCAGGATGTCGGAGTACAGTCATCTTGGTATTATAGTTAGAGAAGGACATGGGGACATTGCAAATGCTTTTCCCAGCTTCTGCTTCATCTGCCAGTATGGCTGCTCTTCTCTCTTTGAGGTCTTCCTTTATCGCTTCTCTGCAGTGTTTTGTGAACTTGGACTTTAGCATTTGGTTGCATGAGGGTCACACATTGCCACATTGGTGAATGAGCTCGAGGTTTTTTGAAGACAGAGATTCTTTTGTGGCTTTCTCTCTCTCGGTTGTTCTTCACACAATCATAGAGGTGCTGAAACAGTCGGTTGTATTCTTCATCGATGTTGTCAATGATGGTATCTTCCCCATGTTGCCACAACTGTGCCAAAGAGTTCCCAGTTGGTGGTCATTCTGGGAGTTCTCTTCTTAAACTTTGCAGCCTTTTCTCGAAGGAGATGGTGGTCCGATCCTGTTTGGAATTTTGTGGCGACAGTGACATTGTTCAGGCAAAACCGTCGATTGAATATGATGTGGTCAATTTCATTGTGGAACTGTCTACCAGGAGATTCCCATGTCCAACCTTTCGCTTCATCCTTCTGGAACTGTGAGTTCCCATGAATGGTCTTGGTGGACATGATGAACTCAGATAGTCTCTCACCCTGTTCGTTCCATTCTAGGTCATGGGTCCCGATGTGGATTTCTTCGGCCCATCTTCTCGGTCCTATCTTGGCATTAAAATCACCGACTATGATCTTGTGGAATGATTGCTCTCTTTATAGAACTCTTCCAGTTTCATGTAGCATTTCTTAATTTCTTCTTCCTTGTATGTGGATGTTGGTGCATAGATAACGAAGATAGAAACTGCTGGCAGTGGGCCACATCTCTTCAAGTGTAATCGTCCTATCTGGTTTGTTAGGCTTTCAAATGAATCAATGCTCATGGCCAGGTTCGTGTTGACAAGGACATTGATACCACCAACTCCTCTTTCGTTGCATTTTTAGGAACACATCTTCTCTGGTGTCAATAACGGTGTGATGCAATTGATGCCTCCTCATCTCAGTCAGACCAATGATGTCGTACTTAATCTTTCACGCTTGCCATTCACACTTGCCACCATTAGGTCCTCGATATATGCTTCCAATGCCAGTGTATGTGTATTGAAAATACAGACAGTCATATTTAGTCTTTCTTCGTTTTGGCAGCCTAGTTTGGCCCTGAGATTTATCAGCCTCTCTTTGCTCATTCTTCTTACTGTTGCCGTATTTAAGGCTCTTTCAGGGTCAGGGGAATAAACATTATTTTTACTGGTTTTGGCATATCGAATACACATTGGACAGCTTGTCAGGCTGTACCTTGCAGGTGGTATACTCTCGTAGCTTGCCAGGCTCTCTCAGAGGGTGTGTAGAAAATTTTTGGTAATTTAGAGATAAATCGTGGCTAGAGAAGTACAGGGAGTGCAACGGGAGAGCTAGTGGCAGCTCTGTCTATTGAATCTGCATCAGAATAAAAAAATATTTCTTTGTAATTTCATCCACTCACAGACTTGTGCTGCAGACACAGGTGCATATTTCAACATCTAAAACTGACATAGAATTGGAGGCAGGGAGACTGATCCTTGAGAGGATCTATAAGTCCATCATACCAGTTGCCATTGCTGTGGCAAAGTTTGTCCTGCTGTGGAAGGGCAGAGATTGCAAAAGCAAGAATCCATATAATCAATGACCTTGCAGACCTCTGTGAAAAAGTGGGTTGCTGTATGCGGGGTATAAAGAAACATAATGGGGGGAATAACAAATGCCTAAAGGATTTTTATAAAGGAAGACAGGAGAACTGGTACTTAGGAATCTCACCACAGTTGGGGTAGGGTGGACAAGTCAGGGTTGGGACCACTAAGATAATGAGAGAGGGAAGTGGCCACTTTGAAAGACTAAGTGCTGTAAGATGGGAAAGTAATATGCAGGACAGGCTCTTAGTAACAGTATTGTAAATCACAGTGCCTTAAACAGAAAATAAAATAAAAAAGAGAAAAAATGTTTGCTGTATTGGGGATAGAAGGGAAACAGGGGTCGGTGGCAGGGGAAGTGGACACTAGTGAAGGGATTGGCTTTGAAATTTTTTTTCACTTGAAATTTAATCATGGATGACTTTGTAACTTTAAACAACTCCATTTTTAAAAAGAGAGAAAAATAAATAGAATTAAAACAATTTAAAAATGCACAAATGAGTTCTGCCCTGGTCTCTTTTCTTCTCCATGTCTCCAGTTTAGAAAACTGGGGATCTGGGCCCAGCCCAGAGTCAGGGATTCATATGCTGAAATTTGACATGTAGACAGAAAGGCTGCAAGAGATAATATGCAGCTTCCTCTGCATTGCTCCCCTCCTCCTCCCCACACTCCTTTAGCATGCTGTCATTAATGGTGGTCTTAATGTCACCATCTAATTCCCAAAACCCAAACCCAAACCAACCCTATCCTAAATCTGTAGCACCAGCTGCAGGAAAACAAGCAAACAAACAAACAAAAACCCAACTAATCCAGATTGAGAAGCTGAAAATTTCATCAGACAATCATGGAAGAAAAGATGAAATTTTATTTTATTTTATTTTTTTTCCAAACATATTTTTATTTTTTCCCTCTTAAATTTTATTATATCACCGTGGGTAGATCATCACAAAGCTGTTGTTGACTGGGTTTCAGTCATACAGTGTTCCAGCAGCCCTCCCTTCCTCAGTGCACATTTCCAACATGAGTGTTGCCAGTTTTCCTCTCCCTTCTTCAACCCTACCACCTGCCTCTATGGCAGGCACCCCACCCCCCTCAGCTTTCTCTCTTCTTTTGCGTATTGTGATTTGCAATACATGCACTAAGGGCTTAGTGTCTATCATTGTGTCTGATAGACAAGGCTCTGGGACTGAGGAGGTGAACAGGGCAATTTGAGAGATTCCTGGCCCTCTTCTAGCAGAGAAGTTAGACTTTTCTGTTTCATCTCTTGATTTTCATGGAAGAAATTGATTGAATTCAAGAGCCTGTCTCCTACAAAAAGTCAGATTCAGGTACTTTGTTCCTTTTATCTCAGGTGTCTCCCCTGCTTTCTCCTTTGGCCATTATGGGAATTGGCTGGGGCAGGGTGAATGGGGTGGATGCATTCTAGGCTGTCCTGTGGGTGTAGTTCTATAAGGATTAAAGCCACACAGGGACAAGGGTCCTTTGCAGAGAACACTGCTAAAGAGAAGTTGCTTTGGCCTTCTTAGCTTTCGCTTCAGAGTACTTTTCGCTACAGAGTACACTCAGAGTCATAGTTTGAGACATCCTCCAGAAAGGATTCGACTTTGAGATGACTTTGAAACACCAGGCATTTTGCCTATGCTTAATAGGCTCCTATTGAGATCTGGTTAGCAGACTTTTTCTCTTTTTTATTTGTTCTCTCTGAGTGGGCTTTCACTCTCTTCCCCTTTTCTACCTCTGACTCTTACTGAATTGGTGTGATTCAAACTCTGCATTGGACACTGCAGAGAAGAGGATGCACTGGCTTTTTAGTTGCCTGACTCTAATCAAAACTGCTCTAGAATGTTTTCACTTTAAAAAATGCTTTTTTTAAATGTTTTTTTAAATGTTTTTTAAATGTTTTCTTACTTTTTTCAGATATGCCTTTTTTATTAAAAATATTTTAATACGTATGTATATATGCATATATACATATATGTTCATTTTTAATTCTTTCAAATATGCATAGTTTTAAAAATTTTTTTAATTATACCACCATGCGATATACAATTAAAAAGATGTTTAGGGGCCACAGCGATAGCCCAGCGGGTAGGGCATTTGCCTTACATGTGGCCGGACTATGCCAGCCAGGGTTCGATCCCCAGCATCCCATAAGGTCCCCTGAGCACCGCCAGGAGTAATTCATGAGTGCAGAGCCGGGAGAAACCCCTGAGCATTGCTGGGTGTGACCCAAAAAAGAAAAAAAAAGATGTTCATGATTGGGTTTCAGTCATACATTTTTTCCAGCACCCGTCCCTCCACCTGTGCCCCCCATTCCCACCACCAATATCTCCAAGTTGCCTCCCCCTCCTCCAGCCTGCTTCTATAGCAGGCACTATTTCTCTTTTTCTCTCTCTCTCTCTCTCTCTCTCTCTCTCTCTCTCTCTCTCTCTTTCTCTCTCTTACATTTGGCTTGCCTACAGACATTTATGGATTATCATGTAAATCCCTTTGTGTACATTCAATGTTCAGTTCTAGTGTGGTGCTAACATTTCCCATAATTAGTAGAGCACAAGTATATATTTATATAACACTAATAAATGCAGTCATTCTATTTCTGTCTCTTTTTAAAAAGATTTTATTATACCACCATGAGATAAACAATTACAAAGAAGTTCATGTTTGGGTTTCAGTCATACAGTGTTCCAACACCCATCCCTCCACCAGTGCCCATTTTCCACCACCCCTGTCCCTGATTCCCTCCCCTCTGCCCCAGTCAGCCTCTATGGCAGGTTCTCTATCTCATTTCTCTCTTTCTCTTCTCTCTTTCTCTCTCTCCCTCCCTCTCTCTTCCTTCTCTTACACATTGTATTGCAATACATACATTTAGAGGTTATCATGTGTATCTTTTTGCCTGCATTCAATGTGCAGTTCTAGGTTGGTTTTATCCCTTTCAACAATTATTAGCACAATGTTCCCTTCTCTGTCTTACCTAACCTCAACTCCTGCCTGTTTGTGGTAGATTCCACTTTTGACAAGAACTCCTGATCCATGTTTTTGCCTGACATTGGATATTGGTATCATAATATATATGTATGTATGTATATATATTATGATACCAATATCCAATATTTGTGTCATATATATTATGATACCAATATTTATGTCTTTCAAATAAATGCAGGCATTCTACTTCTCCTTCTGGCTAATTTCACTCAACATGACCCTCTCATGTCATCCTTTTATAGGTAAATTTCATAACTTCATTTTCCCTCACAGCTGCATAGTATTCCATTGTGTAGATGTACCAAAGTTTCTTTTATTCAGTCATCAGTTCTCAGGCACTCTGGTTGTTTCCAGATTCTGGCAATTGTGAGTAGTACTGCTATTAAAATAAATGTGGGGATGGTGTTTTTTGCTTTGTGTTTATGGCTTCCCAGGGCATATTCCCAGGAGTGGTATGGCTGGGTCAAATGGGAGTCAATTTCTAGTCTTGGGAGGAATGACCATATTGTTTTCCAAAATGGCTGTACAGTCGACATTCCCACCAACAATGTATGAGAGTCCCTTTTCTAGCATCCACGCCAGCACTTGTTGTTTTGCTCTTTTGGATGTGCACCAGTCTCTTTGGTGTGAGCTGATATCTTATTGTTATTTTGATTTGCATCTCTCTGATGACTAATTATGATGAGCATTTTTTCATGTATTTTGGCCATTTGGATTTCTTGTCAAAGTTTCTGTTCATTTCTTCTCCCCATTTTTTGATGGGGTTGGCTGTTTTGTTCTTGTAAAGTTCCACCAGTGCCTGATATATCCTGGATATTAACCCTTTATCAGATGGGTATTGGATGAATATACTTTCCCGTTCTGTGGACTATGTAATTGTATATCTCATAGTGGTACTATCTTTGTATTTGGTCATTGTTTCTTTTGAGGTGAAGAAGCATTTGAGTTTCATGTAATCCAATATGCTTATCTTTGCTTCTTGTTATGTTGTTAGTGGTCTATATCTGTCTTTTACCTTCTGATGAATTTCACTTAGCATGATGCTCTCCTTGTCCATCCATTTGCATGTAAATTTCGTGACTTCATCTTTTCTGACAGCTGCATAGTATTCCATTGTGTAGATGTACCACAGATTCATTAGCCAGACTTCTGTTCTTGGTATAGGGTTGGTTCCAGAATCTGGCTATTGTGAATAGTGCTGTGTTGAATATCGGAAGTGCAGATTGTGTTTCTTCTGTGTGCTTTTAGGTTTCCAGGGTATATTCCCAGGAGTGGTATTGTTGTGCCAAATTGGAGATAAATATCTAGTTTTGGGAGGAATATCCATGTTGTTTTCCTAAAAAGGCTGGACCAGTCGACATTTCCACCAACAATGGATGAAGTAAAATCAGTCAAATGGATAAGGACAGAGAGCTGCATTCATCTGTGCTTTATAAACATATGCCAGTGTTCTACTAATTGTTATAAATGGTAATACCATTCTAGAACTGAGCAATCATGTAAGCAAAGGGATTTAGATGATAACCCCTAAGTGTATGTATGACAAGCCAAAATGTGTAAGAGAAGGGAGAGATAAAGGGATATATTTGATAGATAGATCGTAGGTAGGTAGGTAGATAGATAGATAGATAGATAGATAGATAGATAGATAGATGATAGAGATAGACAGACAGACAGACAGACAGACAGACAGACAGACAGACAGACAGACAGACAGACAGACAGACAGACAGACAGATAGATAGATAGAAAGAAAATTGATAGTGAGAGAGAGAAGAGGCAAAGTGCCTACTGTAGAGCCAGACTCAGGGAGGGGAGGTTGGGGTAGGGAATCTGGGGACATTGGTGGCAGGAAACGTGCACTGGTAGAGGGATCGTGCCGCAACATTGACTGAAACCCAATCATGAACAACTTTGTAAATGTCTATCTCATGGTGTTATAATAAAAAAATAATAACTGTAACTTGAGAGGTAGTTCAAATGACTATAATTTATACATTGTCCAGTTTCAGTAACTGTACCATATGGTGCTCTGTTGGAGGACATGTTTAGTTAATCTGGGAGTTTTGTTGTTTTGCTCACTCCCAGCTTAATCTTATTTAAGTCAAGGTTCATTCTAGTGAGACCTCTCTTCTATGTAAACACTTCTAGAGGGTGTGGCACTTACAGAAGTCACCTTGATTGAATAACTTCTGACTTATACATCTACTAAGACTTCTATGTTTTCTAGATTGGGCACAGCTCCTCTTTATACCCACTGCACCCAACGTGGGACAGTTAGAATTTACCAGGAGACTACCACCCTGGCTACGCTGAGACTAAAGGAAGACTATAGGAAGGATCATACTAGTTTGCTCTAAGCAGGCGAGTATGACCCTTTCAGTGCATGAGAACAAGATACTCAGAACTCACACTGGTGCAGATAATAATAAGGACCTTGTGGGTACCATCTAGATTACATGAAGCTCATGAAGTTAAGATGTATTACTTTATATCAGCCCCCCTCTCTCCGAGTGTTTTACATAAGAGATAATCTCGGGATTAGTCCTTGGTGTAACCTTTGTTTATACCTACAATAGGGTGTGGCACTACACTCTGCTTAGGGTTCTTTGTTGGCATGACAACCTCCTGATTGGAGTTACTTTGGTGTATATAAGGGGCTGACTTGAGGCCCCTTCACCTTTTGCCTTTTGGTTCCTCAGCCTTCAGCTTTTGGCTCCTGCTGTTGGCTTTTGGCTTTTGGGCTTCTTCCTGTGGGATCTCGCCTTGTGAGCGTTTATTCCCCTTGGGAGTTTTTACACGTGTGGTCGCCATCTTGGCCTACACGTGGCTGGGGTTCTAGCCTGGAATCCTAAGCATCGGGTTTTTCCTTTTTGCTGATTTGTATGCCCTGAACCTGTGATAAGTAAAGCCTTTTAAAACCGCATCGGATTCCTGAGTGTTCATCCATTCCTCGCCGGCGGAGGTAGAAGGGAACTGTCTTCCCGGCACTGTCGGGGACCTCGCGGAGCGCCCGACAGTGCTCCAGGGACAGTCACGATGGAGTGACCTGAACACTGAGTTGGAAGTGACCTTTGAGCAGCAATAGGTATTTCTCTCAGAAAAAAATCTGAGCAATGCTTTATAGCTGTAAAATTAACACCAAATATGTTGAGAATAATGACTTCCACAGACAAGCAAAAGTCAATAGTTTACCATCACCTAAATTTCAATTTTATTTTTTATTCCATTCTTCACTGTGTCAAGAACCTTATCTCTGTGTCTTTTTACTTTTTTTAGAGAAACTAATCTGGGGAACAATCATGACCCTAATCCACTCCACTATTCTTCTTATTAAGGAACAAATTTGATTCCCTTTTTTTTTTTTTATTCTTCCACCTTCATTTCAAACAATACTTAAATATATCATTGTCCCAAAAACATTTTTGAGAGGGAAGAAGGCTCCCAAGTACTGCTCAGAAGAACTGCAGATCCCACCTATGAAACTTCACTTTAGTGCAAAAGCCCGAACATGTTACACAACCTAAGCCCTGCAGTGCCAGAGATATTAGGGCATCGCATTGGTGTTGGGGGTCTCCAAGGCTGCACTCAGTGATGTGGGAGCCGTGTGGTGCCTAGAGTCAAAACCTGGTGGAGCACTAACGACTATATTGCCTCCCACTCCACCTCATTTCCACTTTTCCCTTATTTCATCTTTTTAACTCATGAGTTTCCCCCTCCTAATCAGGTAATATGTACTCTGATCAGAAAACATTGTTTAATTTATTCTTGTAAATATAAAGCTCAGGGCCACCTGCCTCCCAGGTGTTGCAGGTGTGGCTGTTACGCCTTATATGTGTTGGCAGGTGGCATACAGGAGATAGGATTATCTATACCTCCAGGGCTCTGCTCTGTGGGCCCTGGATGGTGGATGGTCTGACATAGGAAGAACGTGCACGCAGCCACTCAGGAGGCTTAGATAACAAAGTAGGCTAGGATCAGGTCCTTCCCAGGATCTTTCACATCTGTACAACATATTGATAATTGTAGTTGTAACAAACTGGGAGGTCGATGAGGAATGAGGAACTATAATGTCACATTAGAAATCACTACTGAATATACACATAGATAATTGCATCATAAACCATAAGGCAAGTCTCACGGTGTAGAAGAGAGAGAATACAGACAGAAATAGACATTAGAGAGAAAGCGAGACTCAGATGCGATGGGGAGTACTGCCATTTGGCTCTCCCTCGCTCAGCTGACCATGAGGCTCCCAGAAGGCAAGATGGGTTTTGGGTGTTGGGCTATCACCTCTGTGGGGCCTTGGAGGCAGCGGATGAGACTCTATCACCGTAATAGCCGTCATTTTTTTTGGTCCCCAACCCAGCTCATCCAGAACCCACACGAAGATACTGATATCAATACCAGCTCAGAGCAGACAAGTCTGAGCCCAGGTGGATGACTCTTGGAGGCAGAAGTCACCAGGCGTTCCTCGGAGATGGAGATGGAGTATCCCTTCCCTCAATCACCCATTCCAGAGGCCTGTTGGCCCCGTCCATGAACTGCCTCAGGGCTCTCGGCCATAATGCAGAGACCAAGAAGCATGAGGGAGAGCTGCCATCCAGCTTTCCCTTAGCTCAGCTGACCATGAGGCTCTCCAGGCAAGATGGGGTTTGGGAGTGAGCCCATCACCTCTGTAGGGCCTCTGAAACAACTAGATGAGACTCACTCACCATAATAACCACCATTTTTTGTGGTCCCGGGACCCAATACATCAAACTAGTGGAACCAATTATATTCTAGAATATTTTAAAATCTACAATGTGTAAGGAAGTGAGAGGGAGAGAGAGAGAAAGGAGATAAAGAATTTGCCATGGAGGCAGGCTGGGGGAAGGGGAGGAGGTGGGGACATTGGTGATGGGTGATGGGGCAGGGGTTTAGGATGGGTGTTGGAACACTGTAGAACCAAAATTCAAACATGAACATTTTTGTAATTGTATATCTACAGTGGTATAATAAATATTAAAAAAAAACAAAAAGATATAAAGCTCAGCAGCATGTCCTAGACAATGCTATGTTTTTAAATAAACATGGGGAAAGAATTTAGATTCCTCTTCTACCTGATCCTGTACACACAGGGACATCCATTATTGGGAGCATCAGTAGCTTAACTGTTATGAACAGCGAACCTGGATGCTTGCTGGGAGACCATGAGAGCTGGAGCTAGGCAATGCTGATATTATGAAGTACATGACCCTGGGAAAGTAGGTTATATTTAACCTCTTTGTGCTTCTGTGCTGGTTAAAAACTCTCCAACTTTCCTCTAAACTTTCCTTTTTACTCACTTTCTTTACAAAATTTTATATGTACTGTGGGATATTTTCCAAACTTGTGTACCAGAGATACAAAGAGAGATTAGGCTGCCTAGGCAAACCTCAAAACTACAAAACAAGAGCAGTAACTCAAAGAGACAAATAACCCAAAATTGGTGACATTACAGAAGAAAATCCAAAGACAATTTATTTGTCAATATGACATGGAAGGTCCATCAAACATGTCAAGGCGTCCTTGAAGAAAAAGGGGGGGAAAATATTTGAGTGTGTTGACCATCAGAACCACCACATTTAAATACAATAAAGTAAATCTCATATGAAACAATTTGCCACAAAACATATAATAGTAAAGATCTATTGAAATGACTCCATATCTATAACTAGAGAAATCTTGACCAAATGTAAGAAAGAGAGTTACGTTATTACACAGATTTTCTTCCACAATACATTATAGTAATGAATATAGAAAAGTATAAAATCTTAGCTGTGGAGGCTTAACTTCTAGCTAGATTTGTTGAAGGTTTTCATTTCTTACAACAAGGAACAAAAACATTTGAAGTTACAGTATTTAAAATCCTAATCGTATTCATAATAGTTTAGATTGTTAAGATAAACTTTCATTTCTAAGGAGTTGTATATGAAGATCATTATAGACTTTGTCAACATAGTTTCAATATGGGGATGAAGAGAAGTAGACACTAATATAACATTTGGTATTAGAACATTGTATGCCAATTAAGAGGCTAGAACAATAGTAAAGTGCGTAAGGTCACACACAACTGACCTTGTTTGATCTCTGACATCCCATGTGGTTCCCCCAGCCTGCCAGGCGTGTCCCTTGAGTAAAGCAACCAAGAGTAAGCCCTGAGCATAAAGCTAGGTGTGGTTCAAGCAGTCCCCCACTCCAAAATGCCAGCCCAAGCAACATAATGAACAGAGATTAGAGAGATAGTTTAGGGGTTATGGTACCTGTCTTTGCCTGAGACCTTCCCATTGGACTCCTGCACCACCTCAGCATCCGCTGATTACAGGGTCAGCATCCCCTGCATTAAGCCTTGTTTTTTGTGGAACAGGCCTCTGGGGACTTGGGAAACACTGCCCCCTAAAGATAAGGGGGAAAAAATGATGGGTCCGTTGGGAGAAGAACCTCAACTTTGAGTTAATTTTTATTTTCTGATTAAATAATAAGATACCAGGATACCAGGAGAATGTTGAGATAAAGACATATATTACACTGAAGAAATTAAGTTTTTGTTCCATCAAACAAGAGTTTTGGGGATATACTTTCTTTGAATTGGTACTTGTTATCTAGTGACTAACTTATACTGGCAAGAAATAGTTTCTCTAAACTTACGATTGTAGGGAATTTTAATTCCCATTGATTTTTTCTCCAATGTTACTATTTATTTAAAATTGTTTTTTTGACTTTATTTAAACACTTAGTGTTTTACAGAGTTGGTCATGATTGAAAAAGGGTTTGTTATAGGTATTTAGTGTTCC
Source organism: Cryptotis parvus (assembly GCA_021461705.1). Taxonomy (NCBI): domain Eukaryota; kingdom Metazoa; phylum Chordata; class Mammalia; order Eulipotyphla; family Soricidae; genus Cryptotis; species Cryptotis parvus. The sequence continues at coordinate 53,599 of JAJIBD010005433.1, forward strand.
AGCACCAAGTATCTTCCCTTTACCTATCCCTGTTCTCCCAGCTCCGTGCCCCAAGCAATGGTGAAGGGAAAGTTACTTTGTTGCTGAAACTTGCTGGGCTCGCCTATAACAACTTTAAGTAGATCACTAGACGCTAGTGAGGTATCTAATGTCTGGTGTGCTTGGCTACTGTGTTCCTTTCCGCTCACAATCTAGTGTGCTCTAGCTACTATGTTCCTTTCCATCTAACTTGTGCTCTGAGATCCACATGTTTCCTCCCCTGTCTATTAATCTGGTGTGCTCTAGCTACTATGTTCCTTTCCGATCCTAATCTGGGTGCTCTGGATACTGTGTTCCTCCCTGTCTAATCTGGTGTGCTCTGGCTACTATGTTCCTTCCTGTCTAATATGGTGTGTTCTGGCTAATATGTTCCTTCCCAACTAATCTGGTGTGCCTCTGCCTGCGTGTGTCAGTATTGGGAGAGTTTGGAGAAGCCCCAGCATATTTCACTGGGCAGTGCTTCCAATGGCGGCAGTACTTGCGGATATAGTTGTGACTGCCTGGCCAAAATATTTACATTTTTGCCCCTCCTTTTACTCCTTTTGTAGTCTGCTAAACAATTTTTATTCTTTTAGGACCCTTTCCACCACTGCAGTGATAAAAACCCTGGTTCTCTCAAATTGACATTTCTTATTTTCAGTCAATATGCAGAATTTTATAGTTCACTATAAAACTCACCAACTACAGACCAGACTATCACAGCCCAGATCATCACAGCCACCCCTGCAGCAGTTATTTTTTTCAATCCAGCCCAGGTGCTGAAACCAGAGACTCTC